>JAODAL010024486.1:0-60477 GCA_025379985.1 Phyllomedusa bahiana | reverse complement strand
ATTTTAATTTCCCAATACCGGCTTTTGAACAAACTGTTGTAATGCGGGAAAACGGATTCAAAACCACGTTTATACCATATTTTTTTGGGATTTTTCACTCCGCCCCCTCAACGGGGTTTTGGTTGCGGGAGGCTTACCGCCGCCAAAAAACCTCCCATGCCACTCCCCACATCAATACGGGAAGGGGGGGGGGGGGGGAAAAGAAAAAAGGGGGGTGTCTGCCCCCCCCCTTTTTTCTTTCCCAAAGTAACCCTGCTGTCCTAAAAAATTTTCCCGCCCCTCGCGTAATGGGTTTGGCGCTGACCCCCAAACCACATAGTAGATTTTGGCAAAGGGAACCGGAGGGGGACGTGGCGGTTGGGACAGATGAGGGCCGTTGACCCCCCCCGGGCAATCCCAACTAAGGGTTGTGTCTAAACTTTCCCACCGACTCTTGGCGGGGGTTGTCAAGGGTCTTCTGGGAGGAAGTGGAGACCTAGTAAACCAAATTCAAAGAACCATTGGGGGGGTGGTCAACAGGGGGCCCGTAGATAACCCCGGCATTTCCTGGCCTCACCGAGTGCCCCGGGTTTGTGAGTCCCCTTGCTTTTGTGTGATGTGCCGACTCCAGGAAATGTTTTTGCCACGGGCCACTCGCATGTGAAAGAGCCTGCCCACCTCCTGTCTGACATACTGTTTTTCAAAAAATGTACAGACTTTTAATGAAGAAAATCGTATATGATTAAAATCACATCCTGTATTTGACTCCAAATAACCCACAAACAAGTTTGGGGTAACCCTTGGATAAAATTTCGCTCCACAAATGCCAAAAAAATTTTACTTGTATGTCCCCTTTTAAAAACACTGTGTTTTTTATTAAATTTATAAAAGAAAAAAAACGGGTTTAAATTTTAACCCGGGGAAATAAAATTTAAAGTTTGCAGGAAAAAATTTTCTTTGGGGGTGAAAAAAAAAAAACTTTTTTCTTTAAAAAGTAAAACTGCAGAAAAATATTTAGTTAACCCTTGGATTTTAAATTGCGCAAAAAGAAATTTTGGCTCCCAAAAACCAAAACCCGGCTTTGCAGCGTTTTTTAAAATCGGCATGTTTTTTAAAAAGAACACAAAAACAAAAAAACTTGTAATTAAATTTCGGTTTATTAATTATCCCTGGGGGGGGGGGGGGGGGCCAAAATTTTCTTCTTTGGGGGTTTAAAAAAAAAAAGTTTTTTTACTAAGTACAATGCAAAAAAATTTACTTTTTTAAACCCCTTGGATGTTTTCATGGGGGCCCGCGGGGGCCGCTCCCCCTGCTGCCTTTTTCCTGCCTGAAAAGGCCGCGGCGGGGGGCTTTCGCGGTCACCCGGGGCCCCACCCCGCCCCCCACCCCGGGCTTGCTTACCGGGCCCCCGCCCCCGGTGAACGGCCCCTCCTGTCCGCCCCGGGCCCGTCTTTGGCATGCCGCCCCCAAAGCGCGGGGGACGGCTGGCCCTAGTTTTAAAGGGCCAGTGTCCCGGAAATTTGGTTATTGCCGGGCGCTGGTCCTATAAAATTTGGATCCGCCCCCGGCACCTTTTCCCAGATTTTTTTGGGGTGCCTAGTGGGGGGTTTGGAGGTCCTTCAGTCCGTATTGCTTATCCGTGTACAGTCCTTCCCCCTACTTTTCCCCTTCCTTTCCCTTGTTTCCCCCCGGGCCTGCCCTGACCTTTCGTCCGTCTCTGAACACAAAAACCTCTGCCGCCTCCCCTGACCTTCTCCCTTGCCCCCCGACTCCCCTTTTGGTTTACGATTTTGTCCCCTGCAGTACCCCGGCCGCCACCGCAAGCAAGTCACCCCGGGGGGGTAACGCCCCGGGTTTAGCCCACGCCGCAGAAAGTCCTTCCCGCTTTGCGGGGGGGCTCTGGTGAAAAACCGGGGGGCTACTTAATTCCATTCCGGGTGGGGTTAACTCCCACCGCTTGCGGGGGTTTCCAGGGATCCACCGCCCCGTCACATTTAAAATTCTGGCCAGGGATTCCGCCAGGGTCCCTTTCTCCCCGAACTCCGGGACGTTACGACAGCCTCACCCAGCAGAGCAGGGGAATCGACCAGCTCGCGGCCATGTCCCGGCCCCCTCGCCTACCCCGGGCCTGCGACCGTTTCCCCGTCTCCCAGCCCCGGTTCCCTCCTGAAAGCCTCAGCTCCTCCTGCCCTGGCCCCGGGGAACCTTCTCGAAATTGCCACCCCCGTTTCACTAGATGGGATTTCCAAAAAGTGCAAGGTTTCATCATCAGTTTTTCTAAAACACAGGGGAATGCGGGGACATAAATTTTCCCCCACAGAGGGGGCTAAAGCCCCCCTTTTATTTTTAACCCTCCTAACTGGGGGGAAGCTCTGGCCTGAGCCACCCCGCGGGGACCGGGGAGATCCGCTAACGGCTAACTTGCAACCCTTTCCCTCCGGGGGTTTCCGGACTGTCTTTGGGGAAACCTTTGGTTTTACCTCCTCAGCGGCCGCAGAAATTGTTTCCGCCCCCCGTCGGGGGGACTCCAGGTGGGACACTACCTGGCATTTCCGCCCCACCCCTGGGAAAGTTAACGGGAACAATGAGGCTTGGTGGCTACTTTCTGGAAAGGGCCCCCTCTGGGGCGTTTTTAAGGCGATCTCGGGGGTCGAGACCCTGCCTACCTCTTTGGGCAAAACTGATTGGGTTTGGGGCCCCCCGGATCATATTCGTTTTTGCCAAAAAGGACAACGGGAAAGCTCCGCCTCCAACCGAGTCCACCCGACCACCCCCGGTACCCGCTTACTCCGTTTTTCCAAGGCCCCCACTTCCTCCGCCAAACGGTTCTTGGGGGAAAACCCCAAGCAGGGGGAAAAAGGGGGCACCCCTGACCCAGGAGGAAACCTCGCAGCGCCCGTTCAGGCATTTTTGTGTTTTCAAATGCGGGGGGTTTCCCCGGTCACTTCTTTGGGGAGACTTCCGGTGCCCCGGGAAAACTCCCGCCCCTGGGGTCTTTGGGAGAGGAAACCCTAGGGCAGTGCGGCCCCCTCCCCCGTCGGGCCCCTTTTTCGGTTCTTTGGGGAAACCTCCCGGGAAGCACCTTCCTGACCACCCCCTTTCCCTGGGACTCGGGGGTCCCCCGGAAACTTCTTACCCATGCACGGGTTTGTCCCCAGAAACCGGGCTTCCAGTGCCCTCCCTCCCAAAAACCCTTTGTTGTGCCCTCCGTAAAAGTGGCGAATGCCTCAAGGATCCCCATTTCGGTTCTGCCCGCGCCCCTCATTTTGGCGGGTTTGGGGGGCGTTACATCGGGAAATTTCTATGAATTTTTTTCGTACTGCCCTCGATCCTTTCTGAGACCCTTCTGGGTCTCCCCGGGTTTTGAAAAGAGCACGCTCCGACCCTAATTTGGGAACAAGGGGGATTCTTCTTTGGGGGCCCGGGCCTGTCACTCACGATCCCTCAGGGCGGTCCGCCCGGTCCTTCAATTGCCTTTAAACCAAAACCCTAGGGAAAGCCCTCTGCCAGGCCCTCCCTGCTCCTTCCCCGGACAAAGCTAAATTTTTTCCCCGGGAAAAACAGGCCAAATTTTCTCCCCCCCGGCATGGGCCATTCGTTTTGCCCTTTTGGGATCTGCACCCCCCCCGGTACTACCCCTCCTCGAGGCAGAGTTTTACCCGCTTTCCGCCCCCGGAGGAAAAAAGGGCCCAAAGGCCCGCCTTTTCCAAGAAAACCCTACGCAAAGGTTTCCCAAAACCAAAAGTCATCATCACCTGGGGGACCCCGGTTTCTTCTTCGTCGGAAGAAAGAGGGGACCCCCGGCCCTGTATCGATTTCCGGGCCCTGAATAAAATAACTGTCAAGAATCGGGACCCCCGGCCCCTTGATCTCGAGCTTTTTGAGCCTACGTGGTGCAAAAAAATTTTTTTAAATTGGATCTCCGTGGACCTAAATTTTGATTCGCATTCGAAAGGGGGATAGTTGGGAAAAAAGCCTTTAAAAACCCTGATGGCCAAATTTGAGTATCCGTCCCCGAAAAAATTTTTTTCTGTAAAGTCCGGCTGTTTTTCCCAAAAATTTGTGATTTAGATTTTTTGGGCCCGCTATACCCTTTGTGTTATTTTCTAACTGGAGACATTTTCCCTCTATTCTCCAACCCCGGAGACCCACCGGCACCCAGTCCCCCCAGGGGCCAGACTTCCCCCGTCACCAATTTTGCCAAGCGGAAAAATGTCTGTTCAAAAGCACCCCCACGGGCCCCTTTTTTGGGGACATCGTGTCTGACCCGGGCTTTTAGATGGACCCTGCCAAGCTTCCCCAGCAGTCCTGCCAAAAGGCCTCGTCCGGGGCCTTCGGGCCTTCAGCGCTTTGGGAGGCTTTTCCCAAATATTATAGGCAATTTAATTTCCCCAGTTATTCTGGTGGCACCCCTTTGGTTTTTCCCTCACCAAAAGGGTTGGCCCACCCCCAAAACCTGGCCCCCGAGGCAAAGGCGTTTTAACCGTTCTGAAAGCCACATTCCCCTGCCGCTCCGGGTTTCTCTCGTCCGGGGCCCTCCGCGCCCGTTTGTCTTAGAAGTCGATGCCTCCTCGTTGGTGCCGCGCCGGTTTTTCTTTAAAAGAAACCCCCTCGGGAAAGTTGCGAACGTTGGGGGTTTTTCCAAGGGTCTTCACCCTAGCCGGGGCGCAACTACACCATTGGTGACCGGGAAAAAATTTTTGCTAAAAAAAATTTGGCCCAAAAAGAATGGCGTTTATTTCTGGGAAGGGGGTCTCCCCCCCATCGAGATAACACGGGTCAAAAGAACCTTCTCTATCTGCAATTCCCACTTTTTAAACCGCGACAAGCCGGTGGGGGCGCTTTTCTTTCGCCCCGCTTTAATTTCCCCCTTTCACTTTCCCACCAGCGAAAAAAACGTCAGGGCAGAAAGCTCTCCCCCCAACCTCTTTTTACTGGGCTTGGACCACCCCTACGCACATTTTTTCCCCCTTAACGGCTTTTTGCTGCGGGTCCGGGGAACCTTCAACAGGTAACCCCCAGGGAAGGGCCTACGTCCCTCCTGCTTTTCGGCTTTTAGAATCCCTTTAAAAAAGGGGCATTTGTCCAAACGCGGGCCATCCCCGGGGTTCACAAGTCCCCACAAATCATCTCCAAAATACTACGGTTTGGGCCCCTCTCATGCAAGAAGTTTGGGGCTTTTTCTCTGCCTGGGCCTCTTTGCCGTAACAAGGTCCTCCCCCCTCAGACCCGCAAAGGGCTACTTTGCCTCTCTCTGTGCCTGAGAAACCTTTGGGCCCATTTTGCTATGGACTTTTTCACTGACCCCTTCCGGCCCTCTGGGGGAAAACCCCGGTCTTTTGGTGGTGGTTGGGCAGGTTCTCCAAAATTTGGGTCATTTTGGGCCCCCCCCGGGGTTTCCCTCGTCACCCCAATTTTTGCCCCGCCTTCTTCCCAAACCCTTTCTTTCGGTTACATGGGCTCCCCCGCACATCACCTTTGAAAGGGGAAAATCCAGTTTTTGTCTAAATTCTTGGGGGGGCTCTGTGTACTCAGTTACGGGCCCGCTGGGCTTTTCATCTGCTACCACCTCAAACCAAAAGGGGAGGTGGAGAGGGTCAAAACCAAAAACTTTGGCATTATCTGCGACATTTTTTGTCTTTCCCCGGGAAGATAATTTTGGACCTTTTCCCCTGGGAGGAATTCTCATTTTCAAATTTCCCCAGACTCGGGGGTCTGCTAAAGCCGCCCCCTTTTTTTATCGGTTTGGGTTACAAACCCCCCCCGCCTCTCCCCTAAACCGTTTTGTGTCAAATTTTCCCGCCCCTGGAATTTCCCAAGTCCCGGGGCAAACAAGTCACTCTGGCAGGTCATCGTCAAGGCCCTGCTTCAGGCTTCCCCTCGTACTAAAGTTTTAGGCCGATAAAGGGACCGGAGCCCCCCCTGAAATTTTAAACCTGGGGTTGGGGTTTTGGGTATTGTCCCGAAAACTTCGTTTTAAAAGGGTTTCCCCGCCCACAAGTTGGGCCCCAAATATTTGGGCCCCTTTTGGGTTTTCTGCGTTTAGCTTAAACCCGGTTTTCCCACAAGCTCCCCTTGCCTCCCCCTCTTTCGTGTCCCGAACGCCTTCCATTCCCCGTCCTCAAGCCGTGGTGCTGAATCGGGTTCTCCCTGGAAACTGTCTCGCCTTCTCCTTTTGGCCGAATGGATAACTCTTTTAGGTCAAGGAGGTGCTGGCACAGAAGACAGTGAGGGGGAAGCGGTTTTTCTCAGCGAATGGAAGGGGTTCGGGCCAGAGGGAGCGTTCGTGGGGGCCGGAAGGGGAATCGTACCCGATATCCTGGCTTGGTTCAAAAAAAAGAGGGGGGGGAAACCAAGGGGGGGTTTCTGTCCCTGGCGGACACGGGGGGGCCGTGCCCCTGCTTTCCGTTTCCCTGCCGCCCAAAGGGCCCCGGGCGGGGATGCGGTCACCCGCGGCCAACCCCCGTCCCCCCGCCCGGGTTGCTTAAACCGGGCCCCCCCCGGTGAACGGGGGCTCCGGGGCCCGTCCCCGGCCGTCGTGCGCATGGGGCCCCCCAGCGCGGGCGGCACGGGGGTCCAGATTTAAAGGGCCAGTGTCCCCGGGAATTGGGTTATTTGGCGGGCGCTGGTCCATATAATGTATCCGCCCCCCGGGACCTGTTGCCAGATTGTTGGTTTTGCCTTTGTGAGAGTTTGGAGTGTCCCTTCAGTCCGGGAATTTCTTATCCTTGGGACCAGTCCATTCCGCTACGTTTCCCGACCTTTTCCTTTTTTGCCCGCCCGCCCTTTAAAGTCTGTCCGTCTCTGACCACGAACCTTTTTGCCGCCCGCCCTGAAATTTTTGCCCCCGTCCCCCAACGCCTTTGGATAAAATTTTGTACCTTTGCATACCCCCGGCCGCCACCCCAAGCCCCGTACCAGGGGGGAACGACCTGGTTGCCTCACCCGCAGCAAATCCCTCCCGCTTTGCGGCGGGGTCTTTGGGGAAAACCGGGGGCTACTTAGATTCCGTTCCCTGGCGTGGGTTAATACCCAAACCCCTTGCGGTGGTCCAGGGAAACCCCCACCCGTCCCCAGATGTGAATTGTGCAACAGAAATTGCTGGCCCAACCCAAATTTCCCCCTTTGAACGTTTAAAACAGCGTGTATTTTAAAAGGAACCAACAACAGAAAAAAATTGTAATTAACTTTCGGGTATGAACTATGCTACAGGGAAAAAATTTTTCTTTTGGGGGGGTGGGAAAAAGGGAAAATTTTTTTTACTAAGTAAACGGAAAAAAAATACTTTGTTTTTAAACCCTTTGGATTTAAAATTTCGGGAAAGAAATGTGCTGCCCAAAAATTTCCAGCTTTGTACCTCGTTTTAAAAAGGCGTGTATTTTAAAGGAACCAACAAAAAAAAAAAGTAATTTAAACCCTTGGGGTATGAAAATTTTGACAGGCAAAATTTTTTTCTTTTGGGGGTGGGAAAAAAAACGTTTTTTTTTTAAGTACAACTGCAGAAAATTTTTTTAGTTAAAACCCCTTTGGGTGTAAATTTCGCAAAGAAATGGGCTGCCCCAAAAATTACCAGCTTTTTTAGCGTTTTAAAACGGGCGTGATTTTTCGGAAAAAAACACAGAAAAACTGTAAATTAAAAAAGGGGGTGGGTGCCCCCTTTTTTTGGGTGATTCCCACTTCTCTCAGGCCCTTTTTCAACTCTGGAAATTGGGAGGGGCGTTTCTTCCCCCCCCCAGCTGGGTGGGAAACAAACCCCCCCCTTTACTTGCATTTCGGCTCCCGAGTTCCCCCCCCCCCCCTCTGCTCTACATGTCAATGTGTCTTTTCCCTATGCATCTTATTGTGTAAGAGCTGTATACATACCACCAGGCGCACTCAATCTAACTGAGCAACTGAAACTCTTCTCCTCCACGATCTGGAGATGTGTTACAGCTCTATGAACGGCACAGATTCTCGCTCTATGCGGAGAGATAGGCACCGGGACACAACTGGTATGTTTTCTCATTGTAGAATCTGTTCAGTCTGTTTCTGCTGGGTGTGGAGAGAGAAAATGCTACGGCCCCCTAACACTGAGTCAGGGCAGGGATTGGACAAAAGGTATATTGTGCTATTTCCTGTTTGTGTAATCTCTCTTTAATTCTGTTTCTTCTGCCTGTATAAAGTGAAAATGTGACGGTCCCATTACTCTAGAGTGGCGAGACACCGCTCCGTGAATACTTGACTGCGGCTGTACAGAATGTAAATGAGCTCTCAGCTAGTGAAAATGTGCAAGAGGAGGGATCCGGAGGGATTCCACAGGGCTGGATATCAAATGGAAACAAAAACACAAGATAAGGAATACTTTTAAAACAAAACAGCTTTTTCTAATGACACCAATTGCAAAGTTTTTCTTTTTTTCACTGCCCCTTATTCGAAGACCATTTTAAAGAAAAATAAAACCCCTTTTAACTTCGAATGAAATTATTAACGGAAAATTTCTTCTTTGGCGGTGAAAAAAAACATTTTTTTACTAAGACAAAGCAAAAAAACTTAGTTTAAACCCTTTATGAAAAATTTCGCAAAAGAAATGTGGGTGCCAACAATTTCCAGCTTTTACGGGTTAAAACGGCGTGTATTTTTGGAACACAACAACAAAAAAAAAATGTAATTTAACCTTTCGAAAAAATAATTTTAACGGCAAAATTTCTTCTTTGGCGGTGAAAAAGAACATTTTTTACTAAGTAAAACGCAAAAAAAACTTTTTTAAACCCTTGGATTAAATTGCGCAAAAAAAAGTGCGCCAACAATTACCAGCTTTTTAGCGTGTTAAAAGGGGGTTAAAATTTTTCGGAACACAACAACGAAAAACTGTAATTTAAACCCGGATAGAAAAATGCTAAGAAAAATTTTTTCTTTTTTGGAAAAAAAAACTTTCTTTTACTAATACAACTGCAGAAAAATACTTGTAACCCTTAGTAAATTTCCAAAAGAAAGTGTGCCAAAAATTACCACTTGTTCTATAAAACGGCAAAATTTTTTCGGAACCAACAAAAGAAAAACTTTTAAAATTTAAATTTTTGGGTATAATATGCTACAGCAAATTTTTCTTTTTGGGGGGAAAAAGAAAGTTTTTTTACAAAGACAACGCAAAAAAAAAACTTAGTTAACCCTTGGGAAATAAATTGCGCAAAAGAAAGTGGCCAACAATTCCCCGCTTTGTACGTGTTAAAAAAGGGGTGTATTTTTAAAGGAACACAACAAAGAAAAACATTAATTAACCTTCGGTATGAATTTTTGCTACAGGCAAAATTTTTTCTTGGGGGTGAAAAAGAACGTTTTTTTACAAAAATCAACTGCAAAAAAACATATTAAAACCCTTTGGAAAATTGCGCAAAAGAAATGGCGCCAAAAACTACCATTTGTAGGTGTTAAAACGGCGTTATTTTACAACCAACAACAGAAAAACTTTTAAAATTTAAATTTCGGATAGAATTAGGGGAACAAAAATTTTTTCTGGGGGTGAAAAAGAACGTTTCTTTTACTAAGTACAACTGCAGAAAAATACTTAGTTAAAACCTCTTGGATGTAAATTGCGCAAAAGAAATGCTGCTGCCAACAATTACTCAGCTATTGTAGCGTGTTTAAAACGGCGTGTATTTTTTGAAAAACCCCACAAACCTTCTTTCGCTTTCATTCAGAATCGAAGTTTTCCCTGACATTCTAAACGAATTTGCCACTTCGTTAGAATCAATTCGCCCATCTCTTACAGGAATACAGAAATTTTTTCTAGTAGTCTGCTTGGTGTATTACATTGGTGCAAAAAAACCCCTTTTCTTAATCTGTATAACTTTTTAAATAGCTGTTATTTCACTATGGTGGCCAGCCCAGTTTTGTTCAAAGAGCCTCCTTGTACTTACATTAGGATACAGAAAATTTTGTAGTAACTGTTGGTGTATTTCCATTGGTGCAAATCCACCTTTTTTTTAATCCGTATAAAAACTTTTAAAATAGCTTTATTTCACTATTGTTGCAGCCCAGCTTTGTTCAAAGAGTCCACCTTGATCTAAATTAGGATACAGGAAATCCTTTTTCTAGTAAACTGTTTCCCGTATGTCATTGCTTGCAAAAATGCAAAAATTTTCTTATCCAAGGAACTTTTGAATAAGTTTTTTTGTGATCGGTGAATCACATTTTGGGCTCAGTGGTAAGCGCACTTGTATGATATGTTTTGTTGTGAAAACTATCAATTCCTAGTTCCTACTGGGCAGATGTGTAAATTCCCGAGACAGAAGGAAGAACACAGTTTGATTTTGTCTACAGTTCTTCCACCATACCGCATTTCCACAGGTATTTCGCTAAAACATTCTGTTTCTAATTTTAATCCTATTGGCTGTTAGGAAAAAAAGTTGATTTAAGAATACTGTGATCTTGCCGTCTTTCAATAAGAGACTGTCAAAAACCTCTTCATAACCTTTTAAAATTTATTATGTTTCTTGAACATGGAGCAAAAATGCAGGTGTTAACGAGCAACAGAGGGGTGTGAGACATGGAAGAAGAGGTAAGCAAGAGTGCTCCTTCCAGTGCTGTGAAAACACACAAGCCAGCGTATCATCGGTAGCAGGACAGTCAGGGCAAGTCAATCGCATGTTCGGGTGCCCACCTGAATCTCCAGTAAACGAACAAGCGTCCGCCAATCTGATCTTCAGTGGTTAAATGCCAACCTGCATCCACAGTCTTAACCTCCTCATCCTCCCATCACGGCCACAAATGTCTTCATCATCATCGTCAGCATCCGCCAACAGAAATCGTAAGGCAGCCCAAATGTCAACTCGTGGTACCCGACCACAGTGGATAATCCATTTTCCTGAAGACCTCATTGATGACAAATCGGTTGAGGTCAGAAGGCATTCAAAAGATCATGATGCCAAAGAGGATGATTTTGTCTGCTCAAACTCCCATTGTGATGGCGACAGAGGAGGAGGAGGAAGCCTTCATTCGCCACAAATCCGAGCGGATAGTCGGCAACGACTTGCATTGGCCTGTTGCTGTAGCCCGCAGCTCCAGGATGCAGAATGTCAGGACGAGGAACTCATCTGTGTTGTTGTGAAGATGACCGACATTGCGGATCCAACGTGGTCTTTTCCAACAGAATTTTGCTTGCAAGAGCGCTTCATCACTGGGACGAGGAGGAATACGATGGGAAAGTGTCCAGTACGGGTCCCTGCCTCACAAGGGAGAGGTGCGGACCCGTACAAGTCCGCTGAGATTATTCCGCCAGCCACGATCAGCGGAACAAACCGTTCTCGCTTATCGCCCTGTCGAAAAGGTCCAGGACCTGCTCAATCCTTGTCCTTTTCGAGCAAGCCTCTGACTCACCCAGCGAAGTCAAATGCCGCTTTTGCCGAAAACGTTTCAGTAAGGGAAGAATCTTAGGTGTTTAACCACCACCAACATGGTCTAGTCACATGCAGCGAATGCAATGAGGTTTGAAATTGGGGAACACTTTGGCCAAAAAGGCCAACCGATGCCGGTGTCTTCCAACCACTGTAACACACCCTCTGTCTCCCGCCTCCACCCTCCTCCGCCACCGATACCAAGCGTTCCTCAGCTGCCTATGTCACTCAGAGTCATGATCAATGATCAGCGCTCCGCTTCAGCCACCACCAGTCCATCACCACCAGAGACCCATCCAACCCCTTTCTCTTTCCACCAGTTTGGAACCTACACACCGTACATCAGGCCAGTCTAAGCAGCCAGCCTTCGTCTACCAGGTTGAGTAGCAGAAGATAACACTTTAACCCCAAAACCATCCCAAGCCAAAATCCTGAATGTCGGCACTGCCAGGCATTTGGCCTTTGGAAATGTAGCCTTTTACCGTCGTTTGACACAGATGGGTTTCCGCCACGGCATGGCTCTTGCCTGCCCCCAATAACCAGATGCCGAGCAGGCATTTCTTTTCCAGAAAATGCCTTCCCCCTGCCCTGGCCAGCCACGTGGTCATCTTAACAATTTCAAGCGTGTTGTCTGCATCTGAGTCCGGCCAAAATCCATCAGACCACCGACTGGACCTAGTAAGCACAGCAAGGCTGCTATATCTCTGTGACAGCTCACTGGGTGAGCTGGGTGGATGTCTCTGTGTTAACGTAGCTCTGAGGCTCGGCGTTACGCTCTTCAAACCCGCAGGCAATGGTGCATGGTTCCTTTCCCCCAAGGTCCACGGTGGCATCACATGCCCAGAGAAAACCCCCCCAGCCGTGGTTGAAATTAATCTGACCTTGGAGACTGACAACACACAGGTCAGGAGCTGTGAACAGTTTCTTTTCTTGCGCAACGAAAAACCCAACGCTGCTGGTGCCAACGAACTTGTGCCAGGCAAGGTGGTTTGGCGATAACGGTCAACAAACAGCTGTCCACCCTTAAGAATCGGTATGCCTGGAGCAACATCCCTTGCCTGGCACATGTCATGAACCTTGTCGTACAGAAATTTCTAAAGCACTGCCTGTCTGGACATCCTGCTGAGACGCTCGATGTCCTGAGCTTACATCCTGCGTTCGCACCCTGCTTCCGTCCCGCCTGTACTGACATTGCCATCATCAGCTCGGCCTCCCCGGTCATTGTTGACTTTGCAACACCCATCAACCTGTAATTCCACCCTCCACATGCTCCAGCCGATTGTGGCAGCAGCGCAATGCCATTACGCATTACTACTGACACATGGCCTGACAAGCAATCGGTACGGACCTCGGGGTGTTGGAGCCACCGAGATTGGAAAGCAAGGTGAAAGAGTTTCTGCTCCTCCTTGCCCAGTTTTGATTAAGCCATCCCAAAATGTCCAGTGCAGATCATGCCCTTGTTCAGCATGATATTGTGGTAGATCCTTAGTTTCTGGAACGATCGATGGAACACTCTGAAACATCAGTCCCACCAAGCGACAGAGAGGAGACGGACACAGATCGGACACATACAGGAGCCTTTTCTCTCCATCGAATCCAGAATGCCCGACAGTTGTTCAACAAGTTTTATTAAACGGTCTTCATTAGGCAGTGGTCCAGCGTCCAGCGGCTAGGCAAGGCGGTGCCTCAGCTCTCAGGGTGCATCATCTAGGCAAGTCAGGTGCTGTGTTGACGCAGTTGCCGGAGGAACGGAGGAGGAGGAGGATGAGAATTCCCTGGACACCGACGATACCCGACGTCCCTGCCTTGGAAATAGGTTGACAAGAATTTGAGGCGGAGGAGAATATGAGGAAGATCAGTTTGCTAGTTCCCCTCGACCACAAGGCTTGGGAAATCAAAGGCTCCATCTCTCACATGGTGCTTGGATGATCCATTTCCTTCCACAGATCCTCGTCCTTAAGGCCATCAAAATGAACAACAGTTACTAGTTGGCCACCCCCCACGATCCCCGTACAAAGCAAAACCTCAGCACTTTCCTTCCAACCCACCCAAATAGAGAGTAAATGCAGAATTGGAGACTGTGCTGAATGATCGCCAACTGGAGACAGCTGTTGCGTCTCTTCACGTTCTACAAATATCACAGTAACGTCAGCTCCAAACATGACAGCAGTAAAGTGCCAAGCATCAGCAGCACTGGCATTGTGGCAGAAGTCTAATGGTGACCTCTGGCAATCTTATTTACCACCTCACCAACTGCATGTAATGCAGGGCACACATACAACACACAGAGACCCGCTTAAGTTCATGGTGCACGACTAATCTGCTTCCTCAACACTGATGTTTTTGATTTGGTATCCAGACCAATCAACTTCTGGGGGTAACCAAAAATGATGATTGGCCCAAGCTCGCTCGCCACAAACCATAGAGAGTATGTCCTCCCAGCCAGCCAGCGTCATATCTGAGCGGAACCTTCAGCACAGCTGTTAGGAGTCATTGCAGACAAATGCATCCACTATTCCACAGATAATGTGGATCGTTTGACTTTTCATCAAGATTAAACAGGCAATGGATCTCTGATGATGTTGTGGCCCCAATTGCCGAGGTCACAGAATAGTATGCCATTCCCTTTTGTTTGGGTGTGGTTCCCTACCTTTCACATTCCACTTCCAAAAGAAATGGTCCCTCGTGAAAAACTTTTTTTTAAAGATCTTTTCTCACTGTAAATTTTTATTTCAGTTCCCAAATGTTCAATTTTGCTGGGTTTTGCGTTGCTGAGACTTGTAAAACACTAATTGTACAATGTTTCATGAAAAAAACGTATTCCATTTAACTCACTTCATCTTTAGAATTTTTCGCATTTCAATGGTTTGGGGTCATGGTGCTGTGAGATACAGCTATAATCAATGTGTCCCTTTTGGAAAGAAAAAGTGGCTTCTAAAGTGGCTGTCTCCCTCACAATTTTTAAACAGTGGCTGAGAAAGTCATTTTTTATTTTATTTCGGGTCATGCTCGCTGTGAAATGCAGCAATACTACAGGTCCATATTATACAAAATGATGTGGTTTCTAACAGACATTTGTCCTCATCAATTGTCAGAGTGTCTCAAGGGTCATGTTTTGAATTTTTGGGGCATGTTGCTGTGAAATGCAGCTATTACTATCAGTTCCTCTATTCTAAAAAAAAAAATGTGGTTTCTAACAGACATTTGTTCTTCACAATAGTCAAGATTGGCCTCAAGGGTCTAGTTTGAATTTTTGGGTGCATGTTGCCTATGAAATTCAGCTATACTTCATGCCTATTCTAAAAAATTTTGGTTTCTAACAGACATTTGTCTTTCACATTTTGTCAAGATTAGGCTCAAAGGGTGATGTTTTTTGAAATTTAATGGGCATGGGGCTGTCAAAAAACAGGAATGAGGTAGTGACATTGTTAATGGACACCATATTGCAAATGTGCTTCTTCTTTATTTGCAAGTAACTTTAACATATCTAGCGAATCCCTGAAGTGAGACAAACCATTTAATACATTAAAAAAAAAGAGAAACCAAGACGTGGTGGATATCTCATCCTAAAAATGGTTTGTGAAAGATTCCTTTTTTCTGGCTACTTTTTAATTCTGTGGGTCAGACAGGTTTAAGGATCATCTGCGTTCCAGACAAGGATAGTCAATGTCCAGTTCAAGTAAAATGATGGATCAATAATACTTCCTTCTGCACTTTTAATTGTGGGTCATGCAGGTTTAAGGGTCAGTGCTGAGGTACAAGGCAGGATAGTGAATAAGTCCTGTGAGCTTTTTTTCTGTGACTCTTCGTGTTTGCCTAATTGTGGTGCCTAAGAAGTATCACAATCCATTTTTAAACTGTTGTGGATGTTAATTCCACTTCTACAGCCCCCCCTGTTGGTGTAAGAATGAGGTAGTGTTCCTCCCTCTCCCATAGACTTTTTATAAATGGTCATTCTGCGATAACTATTATCGGCTCTCAGGATATCCGGTCATGATAATTTGACGATATCGACTATCGATCCGTCGACGAAGTTGACCTGCAATCGATCATCACTAATGGTGGGTGTTTGAAAGGAGTCAGCTGGCAGCAGGTGTGAGGCATCAGGCGGGGTGGCAGCATCAAAAATAGTAGCTGAGGCAGGTAGCCAGAAGAATCCAGGGTTCAGGGTCTTCTCCAGGTGTTGCTGCTGGTACCCAACCTAAATCACTTGAGGGGGTGAAGAAACAGGTCAGACCTGTTAGAGGATGGACGATGGCGCAGATAGGCAGCAGCCAACTGACTACATAGAATGTCTCTATAGTACTTGAGTTTGTCCTCCATCTTGGCAGGTAAAAAAATGCTCACATTTTGGACCGGTAGTGAGCGTCAAAGACAGTGGAGAGCCAGAAGTCATCCCTCTGCCAGATGGTGATTATTTGGCTGTAACTACCCAGACAAATCAGCATGCAGCGGGCCATTTGCACAATTGACTCTGAGGGACTCGCTGCCTCCATCTCCACTGTATACTGTCATGGTGTGTCAGGGTCATGTGCCTCGTCCTCCTCCGGCTGCTCCTGCTCCTCCTCTCCTGTCACCTGAGTAGAAAAAACCACTCATTTCAACAAACATCAACAACTCCAGACTCAGGTTTCTGCAGGTGAAGCTGGCCTGTTCATCGATGTCTCCCTGTTTTGCCCTGTTCATCGATTTTTCCCTGTTTTGCCCTGTTCATCGATTTCTCTCTTTTTTTCTCTGTTCATAGTTTCTCTGTTCTGTTTAGCTCAAGGAGGGTGTGCTTGGCGGTGTAGAAATGGCTAAAGTGCATGCAAACTGTGCATGCAAACAGTCAAGTTCTCTGAACGGTTCATAGTCCACCACTTGAAAAGGGAGGGACAGGGGTACCACCAACTTGAACAGGAGCACGGTCAGCTTTTGCACTAGCTTTTGGCTAGACGCATACTGCTGACTCTTGGCAATCGTCTCGGTGAACGACTGCTGGCACCATGAGTGTCGAGGAGCATGACCATCTGGTCCGGTGGAGGATGTGACAGTCAGGCGGTTGTGTTTGGCAGAAGTGGTAGAGCCTTGACTGCCTGAAATGGGAGGCGTGCCACTGGGTGCTTCTGCTGCGGCAGGATGGACCAACACATCTGAAACACGTTTCTCTCAGGCAACTGTATGGTGACGCTGCATATGTTGACACAGGGCTGTGGTGCCAACGTTAGGTCCCTGGTCACGCTTTACTTTCCGCCCACAGATTCTACATATAGCCATTTTCGCCTCCTCCGGTGTCTTTTCAAAAAACTGCCACACCACAGAGTAGGTGATTTTACCACCAATGCTCCGCACTGACTGACTGTTACCGCCATTGCCTCGGTGAGCCCCTGCGCTGCTACTTTCTGAGACCTGCAAAGTAGGTGGTCTAAATCGTGGTCGTTTGGCTCCCGACATCACACTGCTGCCACCCTGCTGACTCCCGCCCACACTACCGAGTTGCAGGCTACGCCACTGCCTGACGCATAAGCTGCCACTCTCTTCTACCGATGATGATGATGATGATGATGAAGCCTTTGCTTCCAGGGCCGGGACGATGGATAGTTGAAGGTAGGCGACCGCCTAGGGCGCCACTTAATCCCAGGCAGAAAAGGGGGCACAAGGAGGCATGGAGTGGGCTGAATTTTCCATTTGGGGGGCACTTTATGCCTTTTTTAACTAGGGCACCAAAATACCTTGTCCCAGCCTTGCTTGCTTCACCGGGCTACCAAGTGCGATCGGCTACATCGATTAGTGTTTGTCTGTCACCGCTGTCCTCCACAACGGTGTCGCTGTACAGAGCCTGAACGCTCGCAACTAAAACCCCCCATGCCCACTCTCCTCATCACTACTTGCTAGCCCTTCTGCAAGAATCAGCGGAGTGTCATCCCCACCTCTGTTGCAGCCCACCTGTCCTCAAATAGTTGTCCTCACTGTATAGTGGCCCAGAGCCCACAGCACATAGTAATTCTCTGGCTGTGGGAACCGAACGGGACAGAGGACGGGTTGAGGACAATGCCAACTAAAGATTGTGTCTTACGGATGCACCGACTCTTTGCCGGGGTTGTCAGATGTCATCTGGGAGAAAGTGGATGACCTAATGTGTGGTCAACACATGTCTTCTAGATTACACCAGAAGCTCTGTCCTCGATGTGGGTGACCCCTGCTGTGACGTCCTCTACTGTGCAGCAACCTGTGCCTGCTCCAGTGAACCTACTATTGCGAGTTTTTATGTTACCACCATGTATCAGGCACACTCACAACTCTCACAATTTCATTGTTTAACAGTGGCGCAGAAAATGAAAACATCTCAACTTCTTCACACTAATCTCTCACCAAGATCCTAATAGTTTTAACCCGCCCCAAATCTGTCACAACATTCTTCACTCATCCTCACTATTGCCAACCCGCAATTGCGCCACTTTGATCTGGCTTAAATACTAATATGTGATTGAGACATTGCAAGTATTCACTCCACGTTATTTTATAAAAACTTATTCCAATATTTATGTAACATGACTGTACCATTTGTAAACCACGCAAACTTGTCACCCTTTTAATTCACCCCATCACACCCTAATAGAATTGTAAGCTCTTAGCAGTAGAGCAGACCCTCACACCGTTCATGGTCTAGAGATTTTCTGAGTAAAGTAGCATTTTAATAATGAAACATCGCCCTGTGTTCATTGTCTGTGTTTATATCCTCTACATTGTAAAGTGCTATGGAATATGTTGGCGCTATATAAAGATTATTATTATAGTAGAATCTTGGCCCTCAGCCCCTCAGCTCGGTTCTTTCCAGCTGGCGCTGACATGACTTTGTCAGGCTGCATTTCCGCTTCAGTTATTTTGTCAGCTTTGCCCCTGTAACTGCCCAGAGAAGTGAAATGTGAAGCGATTCTAAGAGCGGCGCTTGTCATCTGCGTGTCATACTAAAAAACACACATTGTATGAAGACCAAACCAAGCTCCATATGCATATTTAGAAGCATGCACAATGTTCTACACACCCTACAGGCTCTCCGCAGCCAGGAAATAGCTGTTTTTTAACGCGATTCACCGCAAATAAATTCGGGTCGAAAAGAATTTGGGCGCAAAATTCGGCGAACCTGGCGAATCGATTTTTTTAAAAATTTCGCCCATCTCTACTCCCTACTTAATAATTTTTTTAGGCAGACCACCTCTCCTAGTTGAGAGAATTATTTGTTCAGTGCCTATGAATGACAAGGAGCACATAGTCCCTGAATGCATTGGTGCAAAATGATGCAAAACAGTAGATAATTTGAAAGGAACAGATCTAAGGGTATCAGATAAGTGTCTATGGATATGGACTTTCAACCATCCTGTTGTACACCCCACATACGGGAGATTATATTTATTGCAGTTTACCAAGTTAATCACAAATTTGATGTTGCAACTTATATATGATTTTACTTGGTATGTCTTACCATTACTGAAGACAGTGAAGGTATCCTATCTTTGAGCATATTCACATGCTGTACATATCAAATGACCGCATTAATAAAAACCCTTTAAATTCAACCAAGTTTCCTTTTGTGAACTGCTATTAAAAAGAGGGTAGACAAAGCAGTAAGCGAAATGCTAGTTTGGTGTTCTGGTGAATAAGCGGTGATGAGATGAGATTTTCTTTGTTATAACTGCACTTTGGACTTTCTTATAAACATTATATTTAGAGATGGGCGAATTTGATTCCTACGAAGTGAATTCGTTTAGAAAATTTCAGGAATACTTCGGTCTGAAACAAAGTCAAAGTGGGGTACTTCGTAAACTAAATGTGCTTTTTCATTATAAAATGGCTGCGAGCACTATGGCGTTTACAGGGGTCAAAGGAACTCTGGAGGAAAAAGGGCATACCTGCATGACATTTGCAGAATGAAGCCAATCAGTGACCGGCGGATTCTGTGACTTCACCGCACTATATAAGCTCCGGCGCGACGCTGGAGTCATACCGCTCTCCACTGTCACGGATCAGGGAAGGTGTTGCTGCGGCTGATTGTTTACTGAAGAACTGATTTTTATACAGCGATTTTTGTGGGGTTCTCAGCTTGTCTCAGAGACTGAGCGCTTCTCTTGAACGTTCTATTTTTCCTGATGTTTTTTTGAAGGTATGCATTCTTGCAAAGTCCAGACTTGGGGACATCCACTGCAGGCTTCATATAACATATGATAAAATCCTATCTGCCTCACAGCGAACATATCTCTGAGAAACTGTCTCCAAGGGGATCTAACACAGTTCCTGTTGTATTATTCAATTAAAGTAAACAGCGTTTTTACTAAATACAAATACCACTTCATTTTTGGCTGCTCAATTCTTTGAGCGCAATTTACATCCAAGGGTTAATTAACGCGTTGTTATTATCAGCTGTGTGAACCTCCAATTAACTCATTGCCCGTCATTTTCACCGCCAAAAATATATACAATTTTACCTGTAGGCCTAATTCACAAGCAAAGTTTAATTACATATTTTAATACATCTCAGTTGTGTCGGCGTATAAAAACACCGCATTGTAACCACGCTACTAAGCTAGTAGTTTTGTGAGTGGCCTCAATTCTTTGCACAATAAGTTTGCACGATAGCCAGCGACACAATCTGGAGTAGAAGCCAAAAGCATACGGAGACCGTTGTGACAAATACAAATCCATTTGATGAGACTGCCGGTATTACTGGAGGATACACAGCCAACATTACATGCTATAAACTTGAGTCCTTGCCAACATGGAGGGTAATACAAAAGCAGAACAGATGCGTAAAAGTACGGGTAACAAATCTACATTAGCAATGCAAAAGTTAATGAAAACACTTACACATAACTCATCGTCACCTGCTGACTGTATGAACTTAAGTTCTTATAACATAACAGCGGCTGATAGCTTTTTATATACTTCAACACCCCTTCTCAACAGCTAAGGCTTAGTCCATTAGGCCAGCTGTCAACTTAGATCTAAAATGTCTTTCTGTACTCAGAGTCATTCGTGAGAATACACATCCGTGAGCATTGTATCCTCAGTTTGGGCAGTACTGTAAAATCACACCTGAAACCTCTTCGAATTCTTAGACGATATAGAACGCCAGCGTCACAACAAATCTAACAGACATACACCCCACTACCTTGTGCGCGATCAACGTACCTAAGCCCTTGAGCGCGTAAACTAATATCTTTGCGATATGACTCTTTTCTCTCTCCAATCTGATGCAAGTGCCACACATGCCTTCATATCTTTGTTTGTTCTATCAAATAAGACAACCTACTGCTCAATCCTGTTCTAGCGCGAGATGTCTCCACTACACTGTTAGAGCGTTAGACCAAGTCGTGCAATAGTTTTTTGCCGTAGCACAGACATGTGCAGCTCTTCTGACTTGCATAGCGCTGCTTGCAACTACTCTGGCCTCTGTTTGATGATAAGTGGTTAACACACATTTTTTTCTACAAGCGCAGCTTACAGAGCCTACCTGAAACAAAAACAGATAGCCATTGGGCGTGTACACATTTTTTTGTCGCCCAGGCGGTCTCCGAGCCCAATCAGCAATACAATGTACCCTATTATCAGGTTACATTTGGTTCTACTTATGTTGGTAACTTCAGTTTTGAGTGCAATGTCTTTCCCTTTAAATATCGTATGCGACTCCACTTACACCATTTCTCCCAATCCTGCTTCTCTATTTGCGTGCACATGCGCGACACAGAGTCTTCATCTGCATTAAAATTCCTACTGGGTCATGCTGGTGCAATATCTTAGGCCTTTGTACATGCAATGCGTACAGACTCTTCCTATTCGCCCCTCCTGTATTCTGGTATTTTTTTATCATTATTTCTGGTAGCAATTTGTCTGACATTGTTCATTTCTTTCAAATAGTTGGTTATTACAATCGGCGAGAACTATCACAGCTATTGCATCTTCCAACCCCAAAGTCTCAATTATATATCCTGTATTATCCTGTATCTGCTGCGCACCTCTAGAAGAAAACCTTCCATATCACCACTCAACCAATACTATAAGTCACTATACCCCTCATCTCCTACCGATCGCGATTCTTCTTGAAATGCCGACTTGGTCAAGCCCACATATAATAGACGCCCTATTCAACATAGATACTATATTCTACCAAGATCTTTCTTTGGCGTCTTCAAACACATAATCTCTGTGAATATCAGTCCTGATTGCGTCGTCTAAAGTATTCACCTTGCGATTCATAGCACCCCTGAAATCCCTGCTCAAAACATAACTACAACACAACGATACATCCCCCACTAAAATTCACAGCACAAAACATCCATCTCTGTCGCCTAGTGCAACTATCTCCTTCTACGAGTCTCTCGCGTTACCACAAAAGAGCCGACAGTACGGCGGGTATCCCTGCCTTAACTCCTACGCTAACAACATGCCCTCACTACGTAGTAAACAGGCCCACCTCAATCTTTCTATAATACTCCTCTCATCCATAATACCTATGCCTCCTGGCGCGCGTCCGCCTAGTCTTCTTTATACTGAACCATAAATAGTATTTTTTCCTGAATCTTTGAGCATAGACTCTACGAGCAGTCTGGTCTTTGCTCGTCTTGAACCTGGTGTTTGTTCCATGAAAATGTCTCAGATAACTCGCCTGCATAAGAAAGCAGTCATTTACTCGTAAATGTTTCAACCGGCATTTCATTGATAGCTGCTACCGAGAGTAAAGTTCTGAATGTAGCGTGTTTAACCACTGGAGTGAATGTCTCGTCGTAGTCTTCTCCATATTTTTGTGAGGTATCCCTTGGCAACTAGTCTTGCTTTATATCTTTCAATGGTGCCATCAGGCAATTGTATTTAACCTAAAATCCTTTTACAACCACTAGCTTTTTCATCCTGTTGCAGTTCTGTTAGGCACCCACTTTTAGTGTCATGTCAAAGATTTATTTCTTCCTTTGCTGCCCTTTTATCCATTTACTGTTTCCCTGTCCGAGCTCTGAACATTTCATCCAGGATGCGGTCATGGACGCTAACTGCATTCGCCTTGTATGATAGACGCGCGTGGAGCTCTACCCTTGTTTTTCTCTCTTTGAACGCCTTGTTCTATATTTGGGGTGGTTTGTGTCATCTCACTCATGGTATCGTGAGTTTGTATAGACTTTGATTTTCTTGTTCACAGGATGCAGTGGCGTCTGATCACTGCAATTTTTCCCCCCTTCTGTTTTTGATATCCAGTGTAGTCTCACACCATCCTTTAGTTCTTCAATTAAAATTGACACTGGTTGCTAATAGTAACTCTTTCTGTGTTATGTGTCTAGGATATGCTGTATCCCTGCAGTTAATACTGTTATCCAACTAGAACTGCCTCCGCGCTCTGTTTTTGGAGATTGGGTGCGTTTCTCTTCTGGGGATATACAAGATACTTTGCAGCCAAACACTCTTATTGAGTTTTACCTTTGGGTTTCTCATCCAAGCCACAGTTGCGTTATGGGGGTTTTCTTGTCTCCACTGAGCTGTCTAGAGAAAAGTCTGTTATGAGCAGTAAAGTACCGTTCACGCGGCTTCACCCCAATATTTCTCATGGTAGATCCATGAATCTGTCAGGATGACACGATCATTTCGGTCAGTATTTCCTGTATTCTTCCTTCAGCTACCCCATTTTGGCTCTGGGTGTGTAGGGTACTGTCTTTTGATGCTCTATCCCTGTTGATCTCAGATAGGTCTCACTTTGGTGTCCAGTAAATTCACCTCCATCATCATTCGCAGTATCAGAGGTTTCCTTTTGAAACTTGTTTGCTTGTCTTTGTTATCTATATCCTGTAGCTTATCCATTAAACTCACTTTTGAGTTTTTCATTAGGTAAATAACTGAGTGACCTGAATAGTCATCTATGAAGTTCACTAATATACCTGTTTCCTGCGGGATGCTTAGTCCTCATGTTGACTTGCACACATCACTGTGAATAGATTATCAAGTGGTCTTGAGGCATATCAGTTCCTCACTTGCTTGGAAGTGTTGCCTTGTGGCTTTGGATTAATGCAACATTCACAGCCTAATGGTGTTGTGACAACTGACATACACTAAAGATCCTTTGTCCATTGTTTCCTTTCTGTAGTTTTTTTCCTGTATGCTTGTCAGGATGTCTGTTGTCCTAAATCTTTTTGATTCCCGCATGTTTATACAGTCATTGTGTCCATGGTGTCATTGTTAGTTAATACATATTCTTACCGTGCTGAGGTTAATACAAGTGCTCATTTATTTTGGCATTGCTATACCTTCTTTCCATGTAGGATAGCACACTCATCACCTTTGGAATTTTGACAGTAAGTCCTTAGCTGTCCAAGCGTTTTCCACACTGATAACAGTACCACCTACCAGGCTGGGAAAAATAAAGTAATCCTCGCATGGTATGCCGTAAACGCTCCTCTTCTTACTTGGGCACAGTAAGATTCCCATGACCAAGTTCCTTCTGCATAATACTGCTCCACCCTTGCAGACTCACTTGGGATCCTTTCTCTTTTAGTATGACATAGCCCGTTGAAAAGTTCCTATTTGCGTTGTCATTTGAACTTGTATGCATCTGAATCAATGCACCAGCTTTGCTAACTTTGATCACTTGTCACTTTGATTGTACCATTCCCAATTATTAACATGGCTGGTATATAGTACTTTGACCTTATGGTTTGTCCCATAAGGAAATTTGTTGTTGCTGTTCGCTTCGCATATTAGTGCCGTCTTTCTTTAAATGTCCCTGCTTGTTGGCATCTGAAACAAGCCTACGTTCCTTTCTGAAAACGTGTATCTGTAGCTTTAAAGAGCTGTATCCAGCATCGGTGTCTTGTGGATTCATGCACCAAATTCCTTCTTCTTTGGAATTCACTCATTAGTCGAGTCTTTTTACAAATTCTAAGTCAGTCATTGCTATCGGGTCTGGTCTCCAAGCATTGGAACAGTGCACAGTATGAGTCAGGTAAGCTACAAAACAATAAGGGCTGCCAAAACTGTCCTTTTATGTCTTCACCCACTGTCCTCAGATGAGTAACCACTTCCGCATTGCTGTATATCGTTCCTTGCATGTCCTTTTCTTTACCATGTCTCTGTCTGTCATAGTTTCTACTGAGCAGTAAATAACATGCTGAGTCAAACTGATTGCTTTTCTTCGCAGCTTTTGTAAATGCATCCCACATTCCTTTGCTATGTAATACTCATGTTCTTACAAAATGAATCAACTGGTCATCCTCCACTAACAGACATATTGGTGGCCCATGCGTCCTTAACTGATCTTCAGATGTGTACCCATTCCAGGTAACATATTAATCTAGTGTTCTCTCTGCGCGCGTAATCGTGCTCTCCAACGAGTACGTCACTCTGGATTAACAACACATATTTCAACATTCTAGAAACTTTCCGATAACTCTGATGAATTCACATTGTTCCAGCTTGGACACTGAGTCAAGTGCTGAGTCTCTGACTGCTGGCCATTCTTGCTCCTAAGATCCTCTACTAGTAATGTTACGCACCCCACTTTCTTACTTGAGTATTCAGAAATGAGGATCTTTCACACAGTGATCTGCTTGATGTCTGTCACTGTTTTCTGGGCGCTTTTCTTCGTTCCTTTCTGCACTGATAATCTGCTTCCTGTTGTCCCATAACCCTGTTTGCAGATTGCAGCATACTTGATCAGAGTCTAGAAGCAAAATGGCCATCCACCGTCTCTGTGGCGAAGTAACATCTCAATATTGAGTGATGTTTTACTCGGAGATACACACAGCGGACCACCCAACAATTCATGCCTTAACTCTTGAGTCTTGTGCGAACAGACTCATGTGAGGGTACAAGAAGAGATGCGTAAACAGGATACGAGTAACAAATCTAGCATAGCAACATATGAAAGTATAAAAGAAACACACTCTAACACATAACTGCAGCGCCACCTGCTGTCTATGTATCGAGAACTTAAGTCCTTTTAAACACTCACTCAACCAAAGCTAGTAAGCTCGAATCAGTATATATCTCAACACCCAATTATACACTCCACAGGAGAGCGACTCGTTAAATTTAATGATCGTTCTATAGTTTATATTACACTGTGGCATGACTCCCCAGAACAAACCCTCGTAACATTTTCACCCTCGCACACAACAGTAACATTCATGCCCCACACATTACTATCCTTCCTGTTAAGCCGAAATTTCTCACAGCAAGGTTTAAATTACAATATCTCTAATCTCTTTTGTCTGTGGCCGTAAACAAACACATGCATTGTACACGCTACAAAAACCTAGTAGTGTTTGTGGTGGCCAATTCTTGGCGTCATTTACATCCAGGGGTTAATTAAGCGTTGTTATTCAGCCAGTGGTGCACGCTTCAACCAAGAACCGTCATCTCTCACCCGCCAAAATATATACATTTTTCCTGTAGCCTAAATCTCATGCAAAGGTTAATTACAATTTAATCTCTTTTTTGTGTGTCGTAAGAAAACACTGCATTTGTAACACTCTAACAAAAACTATAGTTTGGGTGGCTCAGATTCATTGCGCGCAATTCTACGATGCCAGGGGTTAATTAAGCGTTGATATTCAGCTAGTGTGACTCATCAAGCGCAAACCTGTTCCATTCTCACCCCAAATTAATACATCTTTTTCCTGTAAACCTAATTCACAAGCAATGGTTAATTACAATTTTATCTCTTGTTGTGTGGCGAAAAAAAAACCCGCATTGAAAAACCCGCTACAAAGAAAATTTGTTTGGGGTTGGCTCAATTCTTTGGCGAAATTTTTCACCCCGGGGGTTAAAATTAAGCGTTTTTTTTTCCGCTGTGGTGACTCCAAAAAAACCGTCATTTTCACCCCCAAAAAAAATATACTTTTTTCCTGTACCCTTAATTTCCCAAAGGGAAAAGGTTAATTACAATTTTTTCTCTTGTTGTGGGGGGTTAAAAAAACACCGAATTGTAAACGAAAAATTTAATTTATTAATAATCTTTTTTTTAAATAGGGGGCCAAACTTTATTCCGCACGCTTTAAATTTAGAGGGAATAAGCACAGAAAAACCCCGACATTACATTTAAAAAAGCTACTGAAAAATGAGACACGCGGTGTGGGGGCCCTGTCGCAAGAGTTAAAAATTAAATTTTATGGGGTGTATGGGTGAAAAAAAAGGTGAAAAAGTGCTTGGTTTACAAGGGAAACCCCCTTTGTTTCATAAAGGGGGGGTAGTATACAAAAATGGGGAAATAAACCCTGCCTTTCCCCCAAACCTTTACATCTATATACAGAAAAGTCCCTGTGGGTCCCAAAGTGCAGGAAGGTGACAATCTGGGGACAAAATTTGGGGGGTTGACAATTAGGGATTTTGATGGGGCTTGTTAAGAAGATGGGGTTTTCGGGGCCGCATTTAAAAAACTGTGGAGGGTTGTGAGTGTGCTGTTTCCACAGGGGGGAAAAACTTTGTTCCAGAAAGGGTTTGAAAATTCGTGAAAAATTTGGAGACGGGCAGGGGGAGGTTCGGATGAGTGGGGGGTGTAGTCTTAGTTCAGTAAAAGAGCGGAGAGGGGGGGTTAGGGTGGTAAACAGAGATAAGGGAGGGAGTTTTAGGGGGTTTGCAGCATGTGGAAAATTTATTTTGTAAGAGTGATGAGTTTTTGTTGTTTCCCTGTACTGAATAGGCAGCCAGTGCAGGGACTGACACGGGGTTTAAAAGGGATCAGTATAGCGGCGGGAAAAAAGAAAGGCCCAAGCCTGGCTGTGCATTCAGGGACAAAATTTGCAGAGGGGGGGAGTTTAAAAAGCTAAAAGATTGTTGTGGCCCCAATTTTTTGGGGCGCAATTTAATCCGGGGGGTTTTAAATTAAGCTTTTTTAATTCAGCTGTGGGGGCCCCAAAGAAACCCCCATTTTAACCCCCAAAAAAATATAAAAATTTTTCCTGTAGCCTAATTCAAAAGAAAAGGGTTTAAAAAAAATTTTTTTCTCTTGTTGTGGGGAAAGTAAAAAAAAACCCGCATTGTAACACGCTAAAAAGCTAGTAGTTTGTGGTGGCCCCAATTTTTTTGGCGAAATTTTTCTTTCCGGGGGGTTTTAATTAAGCGTGTTTTTCAGCTGTGGTGATTTCAAAAAAACCGTCATTTTCACCCCCAAAAAAATTTCTTTTTTCCCTGTTAGCCAAATTCCCCAAGCAAAAGGTTATTTACAATTTTATTCTTTTTTGTGGGGGGGCTTTAAAAAACACCGCATTGTAACACGCTACAAAGTTGGGAGTTTGTGGGGGTTTCTTTTTTTTTTTGGCAAAAATTTAAATCCGGGGGTTTAAATTTAAACCCGTTGTTATTAAGCTGTGGTGACCCCAAAGGGAAACCCTTTCATTTTCACCGAAAAAAATATATGAAATTTTTCCCTGTAGCCAAATTTCCCCAAAAGAAAAGGTTAATTAAAAATTTTTTATCTTGTTGTGGGGCTTTAAAAAACACCGCATTGTAACACGCTACAAAGTTTATTTGTTTGTGTGGCTAAAAATTCTTTGGCAAAATTTTTCATCCGGGGTTTAAATTTAATTTTTTATTCAGCTGTGGGGGACTCCAAGAAAACCGCCTTTTTTCACCCCCAAAAATATATACTTTTTTCCCTGTACCCAAATTCACAAAGAAAGGGGTTAATTACAAATTTTATTTTTGTTTTTTGTGGTTTTAAAAAACCCCCCAAAATTGTAAAACACTACAAAGCTAGTTTTTTGGGTGGTGGCTAAAATTTTTGGCAAAATTTTAACATCCGGGGGTTTAAATTTAAAGCTTTTTGTTATTCGCTGTGTTGATCCAAAAAAACCCCCAATTTTCACCCCCCAAAATATATACATTTTTCCTATAGCCTAATTCAAAAGGCAAGGTTAAAAAAAATTTTACATCCAAGGGTTAAAAGTTTTTTTTCTGTAGTTGACTCAGAAAAAAAGAAATTTTTCTTTTTCCCCGGGCCACAGAAGAAATTCTGTAGCTTAATTATTTCCAAAGGGTTTAAATTAAGCCTTTAAAATTTCCCAGAAAAATTTACACAGAGTTTTTAAAACGGCAAATAAAAGGGTCCTTTTTTCCTGCCCATTTGTGGGGCGCAAATTTAACCCAAAGGGGTTTTCCCCAAGGGTTTCTTGGGGGTTCTTTTGGAGTCAAATCGGGTGGGTATTTATCTATAAGAATTTCACCCAAACAGTGTCTGTAACATTTTAGAACAAACAGTATGTCAGACAGAGATTTGGCGGGCTCTTTCCCTGAAAAGTGGCAGAGGCACAAAAAATTCCCGGGAAAGCGGGCCCGGGGTCGCAGCACCCGCAAAGGGGGGGCGTCGCAGCAGGGGTCACTCCGGGGAGGCCCCAAACCGCCGCTGTCATATCTAGCGGCCCCTTGTGGGCTAGCAACCCAAGGGGTTTTTGATTGGTTGACTAGGTCATCCATTCCTCCCAGATGACATCTGGACAAAACCCCCGCCAAAAAGGGCGGTGGGAAGTCAGACAAAACACTTAGTTGGCATGGGCCCCGGGAGCGGGTCAGGGCCCCCAAAATGTCCCCCCCGCCTCCCGTCCCATACGGTTCCCTCAGCCCGAGAAATTTCTATTTTGGTTGGGGTCAGCGCCATAAAATAGCGAGGATGAACAATTTGAGGAGGGGGAGTGGCGCTACTTGGAAAGGGAAAAAAATGGGGGCCAATATCCCCCGTTCTTGCAGTAGGGGGGAAAAATTTTAGATGTTGGGAGTGGGCCCTGGGAGGGCTGTTTTTAGGGGGCAAAACCCTTTCCCTAAAAAAGACCGGTGATGAGGACAAAAAAATGGCCCATTTAAACACAAATTTGATGATGATGTAGCCGACCCCACTTGGGAGACGGGTGAGGCAAGGGCTTCTAAACGTCAGAAGGGAAAAAGGGGGTCAGCTTGGTGTCAAAGGGACGGCGCAGCCAGCAAGTGGGTCGTTGTTTTGGGCCCTGATTAGCGGATAGCAGCAGTGTGGGGCCCGGGGCCCAAACGTCCCCGGGGGGAAGGGAAAAACCCCTTCGCAGGTCCAAAAAAGTAGCGGACACAGGGGGTCAACGAAGGCAGCGGCGGCAGTAGTCATCAGTGCGGGGCATTGGCGGGAAAAAACAGATAAATGGCGGTGTTTCAGTTCTTTTCTAAGCAACCCGGGGGAGGGCCCAAAATGGGTATATGTAGAAATTTGTGGGCAGAAAGTGAAGCGTGGGGGGGAGCTAACGTTGGCACCAAGGCCCCGCTCAACATATGCAGCGTCACCCCCTCCGGTGGGCCGGGAGAAACGTTTGGCCCCAGAAGTGGTGGTCCATCCCGCCCCCCGCAGCAAACAAACAGCAGACAGCCCCAGTGGCTCGCCCTTGGGCCCTTGAAACCCGTCAAGGGGTCCCCCACCTCTGCAGAAGGGGGCTGTTTCTCTTTGGAAATTTATCTCCCCGGGGCAGAGCTCCTGCTCCTGCTACCCCATTGGGGCCCGCCCGTCGTTCAGCGGGCGATTGCAAAAAGGGAAAAAGTATGGGTCCAACCATCCTAAGGGCAGAAGCTGACCGTTTCTCCCGTCCAAATTGTTGGTGTTGCGTCCATCCCTTTTCTAAAAGGTGGAGTTTTGCACCGTTCAGAGAACTAATGGCTTTTTGCCGAGGAGATTTGGGGAGGGTTCCCAAACCCCTAATTTATTTTCCCAAAAAAAGGGAGTACCAGCACCCTTTATAAAATGTAGAACAGAAGGTGGGCCCCTCCTTTAGCTTATCGGTTTGTTTCCAAGGTGCCGGCCCGCGCGGACATCTGGAGCTGTAACTACGGTCAGGGCCAGTACTGTCCCTTTTCGGCCCACTGGGTGAATGTGCTTTCCCGGGCCCCGGCACCCCACAACTTGGGGCAGGAGACGCTGCTTTCTCCTCCAAGTTTTTCAAAAATTTAGGCTCCCGGCCAATGGCCAAACCCCCTCCCCCCTCCACCACCACCCCCAATTTTCAGCCTCCACAAGTACTGCTCCATCATACCACATTTTGTTTGGGAACAGCGGGGGTAAAGCCGGGTTTTTACACCGGCTTGTCGTCGAAAAGAATTTACACAGGGGGGGAAAATGCTTTCCCCGTAGCAGGGAAAAAAAAACGATGTGTGGGGTTTCTCCCCGCCAACTGCAAATCGGAAAAAATGGGGACGGGGGCAATGGGGGAACATGGTGGGGGTCCGTTTCCCCCGAGGAGGGATGGTCCCTGCACCCTGCCCTGGCGCATGTGTTCAATCTGGTTTTGAAAAGGTTCCGAAGTCTTCCACCTTTTTCAGAAGATTCTGAAAAAGGCCAGGAAAAAACTTTTGCTTTTCACTTCATTCCCCTTCCTACAAAGCCCGGAAACCCCCCTCCTCGAGGGTTTTTGCGGCAGAACGGCCTCCCCCAACCCCACTTTCTATCCCCGGTTTTCCCCCCCTTGGAATTCCAGCCTGCACATGTTGGCCCACTGCATGAACAGAGAAAGGCCTTAAAGATTTTTTTTAGATTCCCGGGGACGGAGTACTCCCCCGTGTAACTTTGATTTTTGCCAGGGCAGCTCATGCGTGCCCTGCCGTTTGTTGAAGCCCCTTCGGGAGGCCACGTTATTTTGTCAGTTTGCCAGGGGCTCGGGGGTGAATAACGTTTATTCCACTGCTTCAGTCCTGAAAAAGAAGCTGAAAAATCTGTCTGGGGGGGGGACTGGAGAGTGGCGACTACATTTTCCCGGCCACATTTAAATCCGCTGGGGACTGAAATGGAGGGGAGGAGGAGGAGGGGCATTGGAGCAGAAGCAAAAATTCTGGTTTAAATGAGTGGGGTTTTCTACCCAGGTGACAAGAGAGGAGGAGGGAGGGGCAGCTGGGGGAGGTAGATGGAGATGAGGAAAAACAGGCGAAAGGGCCCACAAGGGACCCCTGGCAGATAGGTGGAGATTTGGGGGCAGGGGCCCCTCAGAGTCACTTGTGCAGAGGCCCGGAGCATGCTGATTTTCCTGGCTTGTGACAACCCAATAGTCAGCTTCCGGGGGAGGGTTTACTTCTGGCTTCCACCCTATTGGACCCTCGCTAACCCGGGCCAAAATGGGAACCTTTTTTTCCCGCTATTTGAGGAGGGGGGAAAAAACTAAAAAACTATAGGGAAATTTTCCGTAAATCAGTTGGCCGTGCCTATTTCGGGATCGTCCCCCCTCTTTTACAGGTCTGAAAAGGGGGGGGTTTTTCCCGCGCTCCCCCAAATACTGTCGCGGCTGCCGGGGGGGAAAGGGGGGGGGGTCGGAGCAAAATACCACCTCCATCAGCGGGGAACCTAAGTTGGAGTCATGATGAGCAGCTTCCTTTTTCCCCCCCCTTTGTGAGGGGGCAAATCGACGCGCAGCAGCAGGACCTGGGCAGACCCTGAACAACAGGTGGTGGCCTACTTGGACCGCCCCTCTGCCCCCAGTTAGAAGTTTCCCCTGGGCTATGGGAAGCCCAAATGGTGTGTGGCCGAAACTTTTCGAGTTTGCAGTGGAGAAGCTGTCCTGCCCCGGGGGCCCGTAGTGTGGCATTTAGAGCAGGTGTTCGTGCGGCGGGGGCCACGGGCAACCCCCAAAGGGGGGGAAAAAAACCCGTTGTCCAGGGGAAATGGGGAACGACTGACCTTTGTCAAGATGAATCAGGCGGGTGGGCCGGGATTCCACACACCAATGCCTTAGGCGTCAGACTACATAGCCATGCGCCTCCCCCAAACTGTGAGAAATGAGTCGGGGTTTCAAATCCTCCCTCAGCCATATTCTAGCGCCCCCGCCTGATGCCCACTTGCGCAGTTTCTCCATCTGCCCCAAACCATCTTTCCCAGGGACTGGGTATTGCACCCACCCCCACACTCTGTCATTGTGCCATTGCTGACCTTTTTGCGCTGTGGCTGCTGCCGTGACCCCCACACTGTGTAAATTGCCACTCTTGACCTCTGCTTTTGCTCCTCGCCGCCCCTCACTCCTGTCTTTGCCACTCTGTGGCTACTCCATTTTTGCCCCCTCCAGAATGTGATTGTGCCACTTTCTGCCCTCATGCTGCTGCTGTGGCTGCTCCCGTGCCCCCTAGACACTGTGTCTTGTCCCACTCTGGGGCCTTTTTCCTGTTTTTGCCACCTCCGAATGTCTTTGTCCCTGTCTGCCCTCATGCTGTTTCCCCCCTCACCCCCCACTCTTGCATTGTGCCCTCTGGGGCCACTACTTTTTTTCCCACCTCCAAAATGTCATTGTGCCACTGTCTGACCTCAGCTGCTTGCCGTGACCTACCACTGGTCATTTCCCCACTGTTGACCTCATGCTGTGCTGGGGGCTGCTGCGTGACCTACACACTGTTCATTGTCCCACGTTACCTTATGCTGCTGCGTGGCTGCTGCGTGACCTACACACTCTGTCTTTGTCCCCACTGTCTGACCTCATGCTTGCTGGGCTGTGCCGTGACCTCCACACTGTGTCATTGTCCCACTTTTTGGCTACTCCGTTTTTCCCCACCCCCGATGTGATTGTGCCACGCCTGAATCATGCAGCTGTGTGGTGTGGTGACCCCCACTGTGTCATTGCCCCATCGTGGCCTATGCTGTTTTTGCCCCCCCCAGAATGTCATTGGCACGTTGACCTCATGCTGTGCTGTGGTGCTGCCGTGACCTACACACTGTTCATTGTGCTCTATCTGCCCTCATGTGCTTCGTGGCTGCTGGTGCCCTCCACACTTTATTGCCCCACTTGTCCCCTACTTCGTTTTTGCACCTCCAAATGTGTTGTCCCACTGCTGACTCATGCTGCTGCTGTGGCTGTGCCGTGACCCCACACTCTGTATTGTGCCACTGTCTGACCTCTATTCTACTGTGGCTGCTGCCGTGCCTCCACACTGTGTCATTCCCCCCACTTTTGGGCCTACTCCTTTTTTTTGCCACCTCCAGAATGTCTTTGTCCCCACTGTCTGACCTCATGCTGCTCTGAGCTGCTGCCGTGCCCTACAACCGTGTCTTTGTGCACGTCTGACCTCAGCTGTGCTGGGCTGCTCCCGGCCCTCCCAAACTGTGTCATTGTCCCAGGGCTGACCTCATGCTGCTGTGTCTGCTCTGTGATTTACACACTTGTTTGTGCCACTGTTGCCCTCATGCTGCGTGTGGCTGATCCCGTGACCTACACACTTGTCATTGTCCCACTTCTGCCTCATGTGGCGGGTGACCTCCACACTGTGTCTTTGGCCCTCTGTGGCCTATTTGTTTTTCCCACCCCCAGAATTCTTGTCCCATGTCTGACCTCATGGCTGTGGCTGCCGCCGTCCCCTCCACACTTGTCACTAATGTTCCACCTGGCCCCAGCTTGTTTTTTCCAGGTTTTTCTCTGGCATGACTTTATCGGAAAACATTCCCGCTTCAGTTTTTTGGTCAGTTTTGCCCTCTTAAGTGCCCATTTTATAGTGAAGCGATTCTAAGAGCGGCGGCAGTCATCTGCGTGTCATACTAAAACACAACATTGTATGAAGACCAAACCAAGCTCCCTCTGCATATTTAAGCATGGCACAACGTTCTACAGCACCCTGCAGGCTCTGTGCAGCCTGGAAATAGCTGTTTTTTAACGTGATTCGTCCCGAAGTAATTCGGAACGAAGTTATTTTTTGCCGTGAAATCTGGCGAAGTGAACGAACCGAATTTCGGAAAATTCGCCCATCTCTAATTATATTACTTTTGTTTTTTTTCATGTGAATTTGTGCTGTGTGCTTGTTTTATATATACATTTCACTCATCTTTCTGGGACCGACATATATAATTGGGGCATCATCACAATTTCTGGTATTTGTTTCCCATCAATATATATTTTGCTTGATCCTGCTTATTCACCATTTCTTTTGGATCTTTTATCTGTGCTGTTTTATGTATGTTTTTATATCTAATAATCAATTTTATTACATTTGTGTATATTGTTTAATTCTTTGGATGACTGAGCATTTACTTTGGTAATTATTTATGGTTGGATGCTCTTCAACCATTACCATTATATCTAGGCAGTATAGGTTTTCATTAACTCTAGTATGTGTTTACAAAAATGGGGATACTTTAAAGGGGTATTCCCACGTCAGACATTTATAGCATATTGACAGGATATGCCATAAATGTTTAGTAGATGTGGATCCCACCTCTAGGATCTGCCTCTCTATTGAGAATGAGGGTCTCCTTTTTCCCCTATCTTGATTTGTGCTGCGGCCACAGCAAACAGAGAGTTGACCACACGTGTGGCTGTTTCCAAGAACTTTAATGTACTCCAATAGGGGTGAGCAGAGAGAGCTGTGCATGCCCGGCCACCTCTTTGTTCTTTTGGCAGCGGCAAGACCATGGTGACCTGTTCTCAAGACAGGTGCAAATCCCAGAGTTGGGTCCCACATCTATCAGACCTCTATGGCTTATGCTATAAATAAGCCATACATGTCTGAGATGGGAACATCCTTTTAATATGTAGTAATGCTTTTGTAGTTTTCACCTTTGAGCTGCATGATAGGAGTCAGGTTGCTAGACCTCCGGGAATCAGCTGTTATTTTCAGAAAAAACTGTTGGCACCTACATTGTTTTACTTTGTGACTACTAAACTAACAACCTCCTCACCATGATAACAAACTGGCAAAAAGTGTTTTGTCCTTGCTATTGGAACTTGTGATTACTGTTTATGACTACAAAGCTTTAGGTATTATCCTTTATAAATAATGATGACTTTCAGAAGTAAAACAAAAGACTAAATAGTAAATTGGAAATTTCCATAAGACATTGGCTCACCACCGTTTTTTAGAACTATTTTTTTAAATAAATGAAACAATCTTTAAAGGCAATGACACATTTATTGAAGTAATTGGTAAAACATGGCAAGATAAAATGTATAAATGAATCCTTTAGTTGGCAGCAACAGTGCTGGAAATCCAGGAGTTGTAGTTGCAGACCTTGGTGTAGACACCGGGATAGTTTCTGAGTGCACAGCCATATCCCCAGGAGACAACACCATGCAGCTGCCCATTGCAGACAACGGGTCCACCAGAGTCACCCTGAAAAAGGAAAAACATGTAACTATAGATTTTTGATGTGAAGATTTACTGCACCAGCCTCATTATATAAAGCGTAGGAAGGCACAAGGTGCGATTGTTGAAGGACGATATGTGTCACCGATCTGCCTGAGGTCGGTGAAGTAAAGCCCATTTATTCTGGTGTCAGCGGCAATAGGCCACTGACACGTTTGTATTTTTGTAGTATGGCAGTAATGCCGTTATCCGGGCCGGGCTTATATTCAAGCAGTCAGTAGAGTTGGGTGGGATGACTGCTCCCACATTCCAGTCCAGGGCTTACCTGCCCTATATAGGGCCAGCAGGCTCAGGTAAGGGGGGTGTGGTTCCCTTCCTTGTCCAAACTGCTCAGTGGAGCAAGTTTTTGTATGAGAGCCAGAGCTGGGCCTTGCACTCCAGAGGGAGACTGAGACCTGCATGCGGTTTCCTTGCCCAGGAAACCAGAGAACGGTACTGTACTTATACCCATGACTGTGTTTTTCAGACATCTTTTATTTTGGCTGAAGAAAGCCTGCCGTTTATTTTCATGTTTTGTGGATTGCACCAATTAACCTTGCCGTGTTTCACACTAAAGGACTGCTTCCGTTTGAGCTAATCTCCACAAAAGATAAAGAATGGTTTCATGCAGTCATAAGTTTTACAGGATTTTTTTGTGCCTTTTAGATGGTCACTACACATGGACCTCCAGCAGTTCAGGTGAACAGCTCATAGATCACCAAGAAACATCATAAGAAACTGAATTTGCTTAGTACTTTCTCTTAATCTAGGTATATAACATGAACATTACTATCTAGAAGAAACAAGGTTGCCTGCTATAGACTAATTCTGTATCTAGCACAAAGGTTTAATATTATAATTATTATTTTAAATCAGTTATATAAAATCCAGAAATACTTTGACACCTTCTGGTTACACACAGAATATAAATGCCACAAATCCCTTGGTTATAATATTCTAATAAATAAAATTTTACCTGGCATGAATCCTTGCCACCTTCCAGGTATCCTACACAGATCATGTTACCAGTGATCTCTCCTGGGTAGGCATTGCTACACTGGGAGGCAGACAGGATGGGGGCATTCAGGCACTGCAGGAGGTCAGGCATGTTTGCTGCAAATAGATTAATATAAATTATTAGTATGTTTTATAAACCCACAAAATTATAAACTGTATCCAGAAAATAAGGAAACATCATGCACGTAGTTGGCTACAAAAACACATAAAGGTATGAATCTTTTATCTGTCTTCAAAGATATAGAGCAGAGGTGCCAGACTCATTTTCACCAAGGGCCACATCAGCTTTATGTTTTTCCTCAAAGCAGGCTTGAACTGGCCTAGAGGAGAACAGTCCTCCAGCGGAGTTTCTTTTAAACTACTGTATATTTATTAAATGCCAGAATAATGAGAGAATTTTTTAAGGAATTTTTATTATTTTCTGCAAAGTCAACAGTTTACATATTTTTCATTCGTATTTAGTATAAGTATAGTATAAGTCCAGAATTCTCTTCCTTATATCGTGGCTGACTTCTTTAGACTTCCAATACCTAATCCTTGTGTATGTCAACTTTTGACTTTGCAGAAAGTAATAAAAATGCCTTAAAAAATTCTCTATCTCTCATTATTCTATCATTTGGCAAATATAAATAATTGTGGTAATCCTAATCGACCTAAAACGGGTAAGGTTTATTCTGATTCCATGTCAGATAGTGAAAAAAAATATGCATATGTGTCTTTTTATATAGTGTATGCAAACATCTGGTTTCAACTGTCCATGCTTGTATTATCCTTTTAAGTATTTTGTGTGGTTCCTTATTCAGTTAAGATAATGATGTCTTAATGCATTTATTAAGTGTGTTTCTATGTATGAGCATATGTGCCTGCAGACACATTGATATATAGTAAGCATACATATGCTTGTGTGCTTGCGCATATGCAACAAACATGCTTGCTATATATGTGTAGTAAACATAGGAATATATGAGGGTTGCTGTACTTAATGCGCATATGTTAGCATGCCTATAGGTACTGAGTGTGCATATATGGATTAAGTGCAGGCAAATAAATACAGTCTTCAAAAAAGAACCTCATGACTTACTTCCACTGCTGAGGGTGTTACCCCATCCGGAGATCAGACAAGTGGTACCAGCAGCAGCACAGCCAGAGGGCAGACCAACAGGTTGGACGTAGGCATTGAGGGTGGCAGAAGTGGACAACTTGATCAACATGATGTCATTGTCCAGAGTTCTGGAGTTGTAGCTTCCATGTCTGATGACCTTGGCAGAGTTAATAAACTGCTCTGTACCTTCACTCTTGGCAATGTTATGTTCTCCCAGCCGCACCTGAATGCTCCTATCAAGTACATTTTAAAGGAATATGAGTGTTTAATTCACCTATGGTATAGCACGTGTGTATCAACAACAAAACTAGTTATTGCCTTGTACTGTAAAAGATAATGAATCAAGATATTTATTTTCATGGTAACCAATTTAGTTATCTTCAGCATATAAGTATTTGCCGAAGGCAAATTCCTATAAAAATGAAATAGTACTTTCCGAACAAGCTGTATTTTTAATGGCACAATCATAGATACATTCAGTATACTTTACTGAAAACTGCAATTCTGCAATTTTTGTAGTTTTGTTGTTTGGGTTTCTATTTTACAGCATTCACCATGTATAAATAAATTACATTTTAAAAAAATAGGAACTGTCGGCGCCAATTTGTTTGGGAAACTTCAAGGTATTAAAAGAGCTTTATTCCAGAAGCTCGAAAAATCGATACTTCCAATTAAAATACAACTGACAGTGGTAAAATACAACTGACAATTAAAATACAGTTTTATGTCAGTTGTATTTTTATTGGAAGTATCGATTTTTCGAGCTTCTGGAATAAAGCTCTTTTAATACCTTGAAGTGTCCCAAACAAATTGGCGCCGACAGTTCCTATTTTTTGAATCTGTTTTTATATTTGAACCTGACCATTATGAAGTTCGGGTATTGAAGGATCCTGTGGCAGCCGTTTGGATTGGAGCCTTACTATTCTCGGATACGAGATTTGAGAACACGCTATACAGAGTGTTGTGCCTCCGTGTTGCACAACTAAAGAAGGTAAAGCATATACGCTATTTGTGATCTGAATGTTCAAAACCTTCTTCACTATTTGTGCGCCTGTCTTTTTTCTTTCTTTTTTCTATAAATGACATTTTAACTTTATCCTTCAGGTCAGTATGATTTATGGTGAGATAAAATTTACATAGATTTTAGATGTCTTATTGCTTTTGCATAATAAAAAGACTTTCAAAAACAATTTGCTTTTATTACCTTTTTCTAGTAGTCAGAACTCTCTCACTTTTCTATTCATAGAGCTCTAACTGGGCTTGTTTTCCATGGAATTAATTGATGTTTGAATGGGGACTTGACCATACAATTGATTAATCATTCATATAATAAACTATAATACTTCTGTAATTTTGCCTGTCAGGCATCCTATTGGACCCACTGATATTGCCTTGTAGGTATGCAAAGCTGGAGAACTACCTTGAGAACCTATTAATATCATATAGTTGCATTACATAGAGTTGACAGTTTGACCATATAGATGCCAAAAAGAAAACTTAGCTGCTTTATTTTTAACATTTTACCCAATCCCACTTAAAAAAATGCTCTTTATAACATGGGAGAAAAAGTTGCTAACATTTTTTTAAGAACAACAAGATAAATAACTTTTAAATCCACAACTGTAAATTGAAACTGTGTCTAGTCATTGAATAGTCCTGGACTTCAATGACTTAGATTCTGGAGAAAGATCATTAACTCCTTAAGCCCCAGGCCTGAAAAGTACTTACTGACCAGCACATTTTTATATATTTTGCCTCCTCGCGTTTTAACAGTCGTAACTTTTTTATTTTTTCAATGACCCAGTTGGATGAGGCCTTGCTTTATTCAGGACAAGTAGTACTTTTTGGGGGAATAGTTTAAGTTCACTTATACTGTAAATTATTGCAGAATTATTTTTCAAATTTTTTTGTTTTTCTTAATTATTTTTTACACCATTCACATTTCACACTTAATATCATGTTAGATTAATTCTACAGGTTATTAAAGTCGTTTAGATACCTAATATGTGTAGGTTTTTTGTGTGTGTAATGTATGCACAATTATTTTTGTATTAATTTTATTTTTATTTTATTATTTTGTTTATTTTATTTACTTTTTCAAAACTTTTTTATGTTTTTTACTTTTTTTTTTTTAATCCCATAAAGGGATAACTGTTTTAATTTTTTTTTAAACTTAGTAATGTATTAGCATATATGAATATGCTAATACAGTAGCATCTGTGTCAGGTTGACACAGGCAGCAATCAGGGCAGCACACAGTGTGTCCTAATTGCTGACTAGTTACACAGATAGCGCTGGGGCTACTCTAAGTCCTCCAGGGCTGACTGTACAGGCATTTCCCGAGCTCCGTTGGGTCACTGGGAGTCCCGATCAACCGACAGAGCAGGGGAAAGCCCTATACTTATGCTGCATTCACAGACCGTGGCAATCACATAGACTGTGTTGGGGTCAGGCCTGTGAAGTACAGCTCAGTTCTCAGTGCAGCTGCAGTGCTAGAAGCCACAAAATTCCGATGTCTACAGCGACTTCAAAAGACATCACTGCAGACAAACTACCCGTGGGTGGTCATTAAGGGGTTAATACAAGGATTTATTCTGATTCTTAGATTGGAGTCGGGAAGGAAGTTTTGCCCTAAAATGAGGACAATTGCTTTGAACTTCAAAGAGGTTTTTGCCTTTCTCTGGATCAACACTATAAGACAGTGGGCTAGACTGGAAGGACATCTGTATTTTTTCAGCCTTACAAACTATATAACTAATTCATAAAACACATATTATTATTTAGGGTTTTGTATTTTTTCATCAGTACTTACGACTTATAACAGTGAGCAGCAGAGATCACCCATAAACTGTTGACCAGAGTCCCACCACAAAAGTGATATCCAGAGTTTAGAGAAGCCTGATAGGGGATAGAGTTTTTGGTGCAGGTGTAACCACCAACAATCTTATCATCATCATCGAAGGCAGCTAGGTTAAAAAATGAAACAAGCTAAATATTTATGAACAGATTTAAATATTATTAAACATTCTATACATTTTAAAAAGTTACTCATTTCTTTTATATATTTTAAATATTTAATGCTATGGAGAGCGTAGGAACAGTTTCTCCCAGACACTTATATTTGATCAAAGTACCTCTGCTACGTAAGAAGATACAAGTATTACATTATTGTTGAAAACCGTGTTGTTGATTTTGCCTTTGAGCCCAAGAGCATCAGGTGCACCCTTTATTGATATTCATACCTGCCACTCCGAATATGACTGCAAGCACAAGAAACTTCATGGTTAGTTCCTAAGCCGTAATGTATTAGGTTGCCTGCCTGTTTCCTATTTATATATTTACTGGAATATGGTGGGAATGGGTCCAAGGACACCTGTCCTGGTTTAAGAGGAATGCTGGAAATATAATTAGTTTGGAATAAATATATGGATACCTGCCCTAAACTCCAAATGGTTTAAATAAAAAAAATTCTCATGATAAGAATTTATTTTTGAATTTTTGTTCTCAGATCTATTGGTTCATCTCTTTTGACATTCACATTATACATGCCTAATTTCCAGGTGTGTCTCCTAGAGGAGAAAGCAGAGTTCTTCCACAGCTGGTTGTTTGTCCAGGAGTGGCTAGTCACTAATGCTCCTGCTGGACACATAATTGTCTTTTGTAGTCTCATTAGTCCTAGAAGAGAGTAACTCATGAGTGGTTGCTTATGGGCAGCTCACAGGTTACTTCCGTCGAGAAAGAAGTAATATTGAGTTATGGAGGAAACAAGTGGTGCTCAAACACCCCTCTGTTCAGATCAAAAGCAGTTTGGCCCAAGTTGTCACAATATTTGGGTTCTGGGCATCCTAAACCTGAATCCTATTAAAGTCTTAGGAGGAAAAATACTGCTTGTGTTTTCTACTTTCAAGATAGCACCTGCAGCAACCAAATGGCTCCAAACTTCCTAGGAGAACCATATGGGGCACATCCTGGGCAAATCAGGGGAACATCTGAGGAACAACTAGGGAACCTTAGCATTAGGTATAGGGTTAATCTAACCCCAGCCCTAACTCCAATCCTAACCCTAGTTGTAGAGTTTGGATTAGGATTGGAGTTAGGGTTAGTTTAACCCTAACCTTAGTTGACGGATAGTGAGCACCTATCTTGGGGAATGTCTTCTTTGCAGTCTCTCACAAAGGACAAGGAGAGTGACCACCCAGTAATCGCTGTTCATTTTGATTGCCTTGATGTGTGGCTGATGTTGCAGGTAATGTAGCATCCAAGTATTCATGTGTGAGATGCTGCCGGTGATCTCCCAATCCTCGAGGTCGAGGCGCACTAACGGGATCTTCCTCCTCTTCCTCTTCCTTCTCCTCCTGTAATCTGTGCCAACCTCTTACCACTGAAGGGTAATCACTACGGGTGGTTTCCACCCTTGCCTCTTCATCCTCCACTTCCTGATCCTGACCATCACCAGAGCCCTGGCTAGCCTCATGCGCTCTACTCTGTGAGTTGAACTTCCGTCCTGCACCCGCCCTCGACCTAGAACCACCTCCTAGAGAAGACGTATACAATTGTGAAGGATGGTGCAGAGATCCTTCACCTGTCTCCACTCTCTGTGGTTCAACACCCCAAGGTCCGCACTACTGCTAGTCAGGCCATGCAACATTTCATACTGCATAATGGCATTAAGCTGTTGCCACATTCGCTGGAGCATGTGGTGGGTGGAATTCTAGTGTATTGCCACATTACATATCAGAAGGTGGACAGGGAGGTCCAGATCACGCTGCAACGCTGCCAGTCGTGCTGAAGCAAGGTGCGAATGCCGGAAATGTGAGCTAAGACCTCGACAGACAGTCAAGACCCAGGTAGCGCTTGAGAAATTTCTGCACTACCAGGTTCATAACGTGTGCCAGATAATGGATCTACCGATTCTAAGGGCAACAAGGAGATTTCTCCCATTGTCACACACCACTTTGCCTGGTTCCAGGTTCTAAGCACCCAGCTACTGTTCAGTCTGAGTGTGCAGAACCATCCACAGCTATTGACCTGTATGTTGACGGTCTCCAAGACAAATTAATTTGAGAACGGCCTGGTTTCTCTTGACACATGATGCTACCTGTCAAGGTTGGGGGTCTGGACTTTGCACCATCCCAGCAGTGTTTAAGAGTGTCGGTCGAGACCCATCGCCAGTGGCACTGTCATCCACCAAACTCACCCAGTGAGCAGTCAGGGAGATGTAATGCCCTTGACCATGCTTACAAGTCCATGTGTCTGTAGTGAGATGGATTTTGGTGGGCACAGATGCAGTCAATGCGCTGGAGATCTTTTCTGCAATGTGGCAGGCCAGGGCAGGGACAGCTTTTCTGGCATCTGATCATGGGGGCATGCCAGGGCCATAACGTGGCAGAACCAATCTGTGTCCACCAGGTGGAAACGCAACATTTACAAGGCCAACATCCTGGCAATGCCGACATTCAGGCTTTTGGCTTTGGGATGGTTGGGGTGAAAATGTTTCTTCTGCTCCCACAGCTGGTACACAGAAGGCTGCCTGGTGGACTGGCTGCTGTATGGTGTGCAGGTCACACTGGTGGAAGGGGAAGGTGTAGACTGTGTTGCTGGTGGTGAGAATCGGCCGAGAATATCTGGGACTGGGGATGGTGCTTGCTCATGCTGCTCCGGCACATCAGCAGCAGAGGACCACTTGGGCTTGGAAGTGGTGGAGGAGGAGGAGGAAGAAGATGCCAGAGTGGTTTGGAAGCCCAGGATCTGTGTGTTCTTTTCTCTCCAAGTAACTATTCAACAGCAATTCATGCTTTCCATACCTGTTCATGCTTGTGGTGCTTAAACTCTTTTCGTTCTTTCCTCTACTGACCCGTTGATGGCAAATCTGGCATATGAAGTCAGTTGGTGAATCTGAGGCTTCATCGAAAAAAAGGCACGGGCTTCACAGGTCCTGGACCTCTTCAACTGTGAAAACCTAGTACCGTTATTCCCGCTGCCACCACTGACCAGGGATGGCGAAGTAATGTCAGCAGACTTGAGCGATTGTCCTCTCCCTTTCTGAGGCCAGACCCACATTAACACTACCCCATCATCCTCCTCCTCCACTGATGATGCACTCAACAGCTGCTGCTCAAAAGACCACGTTGGATCTGCAATGTCATCCTCATCACAGGTGACTTCCTCACAGTCTACATCCTTAAGCTGCAGGCTAGAAGTCACAGGCACTGCGAGGCATTGCTGATCTCTCGGTATTTCTGCCGACAGACCAGTTTCCTTCTCCTCCTCTGAGGGCATCAGCGATTGGGTGTCAGAGCAGATAAAATCATCCTCTTCGGCCTCTTGATCTTTTAAAATGCTTTCTGACCCCAAATGCATTGTGTCGTCAAAGGGCTCTGCAGAATATGGATTATTTGGAGTGGTCTGTATGTTGGGTTGTGACATTCGGCCCGTGTTTGCTTCAGGTTGAACTGATGATGATGACATATGTGGTCGTGACTGAGAGGTAGAGGAGGTAAAACCGCTGGATGCAGGGTCTGATAACCACTGAAGAACAGATTGGCGATGCTGTACAGTAATGAGACGCACAGGGAACCAACCAAGCGATGACAGGCCTGACGCTACTGCGACTGACAATGTGCTCACTTGTATGTTATGTGGAGCACTGGAAGGAGTGCCTTGTATCGTACTTCTATCTCCACTTCCTACGGGGCGTAGGAACCACTCGCTTACCACCTCTAGTTCTCACCATGTTCAAAAGCTAAATATTATAGCTCTGCGCGTGGCACAAGATATATGTAATAAAAAAAGGGAGAAGTGTATATATATATGTGGATCACAATAACGCACTGGTATATGTCAGCGCTATGTGGAAATTACACTTTTTGGCGTTGAGTAAGATTTAGCCACAGAGAGAACTCTACTTCCTGGAACTGTATGACAATAACACATGTATATTTAAAAGGTATTTCACCCCCAAAACTGCCAAATATGAACTTTTCTCCACAGTATAATTTTCACCAACCAACTACTATTTCAGATAAATTTCTTTGTATAGGAGATTTGGAAACAGTGTGTTATACAATTACTGAACCCCCCAAAACCGCAAAAAATGAAGTTTTCTCCACTATAATTTTCACCAACCAACCACTATTTAGAATATAGTTGGAGTATTGGAGACGCTGTATTATAAAATGATTTCACCCCCATATTGCAAAAACTGAACTTTTGGGCACTGAGTATGATTTAGCAAATCCAAGCACTTTGTATAATATATATCCATGTATATGAGAGGCATAATGTAAGCCTGCAAGTGTTGCCACACTCCCTAGCTAGTGCTTTCTATGGAGAAGAAAATGCTATCTAAACTAAGCTTGCTGCACATCCCCCTAACTAACTACCTAACTAATCTAAAGAGTAGTCTGTACAATACAGAGAGTGAGCTGAAAATGGCGTTCAGTATGCAATACAGTGAAATACATATAACATGGTCATGTGATTTTATCAGCCATTGAGCTCCCTACACCTCAGGGATGACATTTCTGACACTTCCCTGTGCTCTGCATTGATTGGATGACTGGCAATAGTGAAGAAAGGTGCTGAAAACTTAAAATTAAAATGGCGCATCGAACGCTATGTCGAACTCGAACATTTACTCGAACAACAGTAAAATGATCGGTTCGGTTCGAGTTAGAAAAAACTCGAACTTAACTTTTCTCAAACGGTTCAATCAACACTACTCCTGAATGCTGACATTCTAACATAGAGCAGACACACCACACTCAGTGCTGATGGTCTAAGGTGCGGTCAGCGGATGCACCACTCTAGAGAGCTTACAGTCTAATGGTACAGCAAAATTACTACTCTTGAAATTCAAAATTTGATAGGGCAAAAAAAAACAAAACCCAAAACTGCAGTTCTGATTTTCACCACAAACCCAACAGCTGCACAATGTGTGGAGAAGTCATCTCCATTGACTTGTTCTCTTTAAAGGGTTTTTCTTGCTACAAAGATCATATCTGTAATGATGGGGACAATACAAATGAGCACTTTTGCAATGGGTTTGTATTACCTAAATCATTTAATATAGCAGATATGAGTTAATCTGTGTGTTCTTCACCTTAAACTGCAGCCTGGGGGGGTTAGGCCATGCCGCCTTTGCTGTGATTGACTGCCTGCATTCTCTGTACGTACACCCCTCTGAGCTGTTTGAAACTGAAAGTGAAACTACTTTTGGAGCTGTGTGTGTCTGTGTAATAAAGGCTGTCTGAGCTCCTCTCTATGCTTATCTCACAGTGATGGCTCTATGTGATGGATCTGGGCAATTACTGAGTCTCTAGCTGCTAGATTCAGTCTCCCCCTATATAACACAGCCTTATACACTCTGCTCCCCCTATACCTTCTGCCTGATAACAGAGGGGGAGCAGTTTGCATTTCTCACATTTGTTTCATCATTTCAGGCTGTATGTATAACAGTTTACACCAATACAGGTGTTCTGGTTAAAAGGAGCTTGTGCAGCCTGGGAGGGAGTTGATAGCTCTGCAGACATGAGAAGTGACCACTGCAGGATGTCTTCAGAGCTGCAACATCGTTTCCCTTCCACTGCTCACACAGAATGATAATGTCCCCAGTGGGAGGAGAGACCCACCTACTGGGAGGAGAGACATGCCACTGGGTTTGAAGCTGTAAGAGACAGAAACAGCTTAAGTCTGCAAAAGCGGTGAGAAAACCCCTTTAAGCTCCTGAACTAAAATGACACAAGATTAAGGTTAAAAAGTATTTACATTCTGCATCAATTATGACATCATATGATTAACACCAAAAAGACTCCTAAGAAGTACATTGGCTAGGTTCCAAAGACATCTAATACCTCCCCAAGTAAAGGGTAATATCACTCAAGATAAATCACCAAACAAAAAAAGAAAAAACAACGAGGTCTTAACACCCATAATTATAAAATTGATATAACTTTATTCATAATAAATATAAAAGTATGTATAAAAAAATAATTACATATATAAATCAACATGAAAAGGACAACAACTAACAAATAGCCAATAGCAGGGATACAAGCACATAGGACAAACAAGAACAAAAAAGTTCTTGCAAAATCATATATAAATAAATACATACATATTTCATCAGTAAATAGAACAAATCTAATAAACCTGTGCAGTAATGTTAATATCAATAATACATGATCCTAAGAAAGTTATTTACCCATGATAGAGTCTGTTATAACAGCTTGTCCCTGCACCCCAATGCGCGTTTCGCCTCTGCTTAATCAGGGGGCGTACCACAATAGCCAACTGAATGCATATATATATCCACCCCCCATGGATCATATGATCCCTTACAACCAATGAACTGTCCCCAATATATAATAACATTATGAAACAAACACATTATATAAAGTAGAATCACATCATGATCATTTATCCTAAATATCTAAGACCAATCTCATAAAATATACACAAATATTGAATGAAAGAAGATAATTAAACCAAACAGAGAGCCTCGGCGTCTCAAAAATACATATGCGCATGCACGGCAATTTGCCGCGATTCCGGATGTTCATACAATGCCCCACTTCCGGCAGAATCTTTATAGTGCGCATGCGCGGGACATAGTCTCCGTACATGAATCGCGCATCGCTGGACATCACAGAAAATCACTATTCAATGACAATTAATGTCGGAGAACAAGAAAAAGAAGAACTCGGTGTGCATACTGAGAGTGTAAAGATAGATAGTGTGTAAAAGTGAGGTGAGTATGGGTGATTAAAAGAATATACAATTAAAGTGAAGGGGAAGAACAATAAGTGAAAAAGAAACTGAGTGATGGTGGCATCAAGGAAAAGTAAGGAGTCTATGAATGCACACAGAGTTCATTTGTATTCAAAAAACAAAAACATATATATATATATATATATACACAAAAAAAACATGTATACGAAAAAAAAACATATATATATATATATATATATATAAATATATATATATATATATTGCACATAAAATAAATATTAATGACTAAGAAAATAATTACACAACTACAAAAATATACAAATATATCATTATATAATATAAAAAATATATATATGACAATTATTATAATTATGATAAATCAAAAATACATAAACCATATCAAAATTACATATGAAAAAAAAGATAGAGACGAGGAGGACTCCTTATGTAGAAAATCATCTTCCAATCATCCAGAGACACAGTCCATCACAGGGGGGAATAAAGTGCATCCAATTACTGTACACATTCTAAATGAGACAAAAAAAATAATTAGACAAACATAGACAATCTAAAAAAGGATATATCTTAAGTGAGTGAATCATAAGAATGCTGAAAAACTCAATTTCTCATTCAATCCTTGAGGCGACATAGTTTTCAAAGTCACAATCCAGCGGAATTCCATTTGTTCTAATATTTTTTTTCCTATTCCCACCTCTTATGTTACCCCATACCTTGTCAATCCCTTTGACTGAAAAGGATTTGGGGTCACAATTATGGTTCAAATAAAAATCCCCGGGGGTTTTTTTGGGGTGGGAGGGTAAATAAAATTTTACAGACAAAAGTCCAAAAGTTCCCCGGGGTCCTTTTCTTTTTTCTCGTGTTGTGGAAAATATAAATTTTAGAAATTCAAGGTTGCAAAAAATAACATTTGTCCCCTGGATTGGGAAAAGGAATTTTATAATACGAAATTTTGGATGGGCGAATTGATTCTAACGAAGTGGAATTATTTGAATTTCGGGAAAAACTTCGATTCTGAAGAAGCATTTTTTTGGGGGAATTGGCGGGACGAAGTGTGTTTTTGATTGATAAAAGGGTGCGAGACATGGCGTTCTGGGGCAAACCCCTTGGGGGGAAGGGGTCCTGATACATTGCAGAGATAAACCAATCAGAGCCCGGGGGGTTCTGTGACTCACCCACTATAAAAGCCCGGGCGGGCTGGGGCTAACCGCTTCACGTACTGAGAAGGGAGGTTTTCCCGCGGCTGTTATGATGTGATACAAAGATCTCATTTTTATCAGCGATTTTTTGGGGGGGTCACAGTTTTTCCCAGAGACTCTTTCTTACTTTCTTTTTTCTGTTTTGGGGGAAATTAAAAATGAAGTCATGTCCGTCCAATGCAGCTGCATTACATTTTAATGCTACCCTTCAGTTCTTCAGCCATTGAATACCAAAGGTTACAAACCCTTTTTCCTGTTGTTTTTTTAAAAGAAACTGCGTTTTTACAATCCAATCCCATTAATTTTTTTGTCATTTCTTTTGCTTTTTGATCCAGGGGGTTTTTAACGTTGTTCGCTGTTGTGGTCACTAAAAGAAATTTCCCTTTTTCACTCCAAAAAGAAATTTTGTGTAATAATTCTTTTACTGAAGGTTAATTACAAGTTTTTCTGTGGTTGTGTACCGTAAAATAAAACCCCATTTTCCCCACGAAAAAAGGGTTTGGTAATTTTTGGGCCCAGCTTTTTTCCTTTTGGAAATTTACATCCGGGGGTTTAATAAGCTTTGTTCTGGGGTTTGTGGCCCACTAAAAAAAAGGTCTTTTTAAACCCCCAAAAACAAACATTTTCCCGGGAGCTTTTTTTTTTAAAACCCAAAGTTTTAAATTTTAAAAATTTTTTTTTCTAAATTGTTCTGTCCCGTAAAAAAAACCCCGCCTTTTTTAAAAAATGCTACAAAGTTTGGTTTATTTTTTTGGTTTTGTCTTGTTTTTTTTGAAATTTTAAAATCCGGGGGTTTTAAAAAAGCTTTTTTCTGCTTTGTGGTCACTAAAAAAAACGTTCTTTTTAAACCCCCCAAAGGATAACCTTTTTTGGTTTGTAGCCCCAATTATAACCAAAGGGTTTTAATTACAATTTTGTTATTGTTTTTTCGGGTTACCGTAAAATAAAAGCCTTTTTTAAACACGTACAAAGCTGGAAAATTTTTCTTTCTCATTTTTTTGCCAATTTAGACCCAGGGGTTTAAATTAAGCGTTGCTTGCTGTTTTTGGTCACAAAAAAGAAACTTTTTTTTTCACCCCCCAAAGAAGAAATTTTTTGGGGCTTGTAGAAAATTTTCAAAACTGAAAAATTTTTGACAAAGTTTTTCTATTTTTCTGTCCCGGGAAAATACACGCCTTTTTTAAAAAAGTAACAAAGTGGAAATTTTTTTGGTTGCCCCTTTTCTTTTGTGAAAATTAGATCCAGGGGAAAATTTAAGCGAAATTTTACTGCTTTGTGGTTTTTAAAAAAAACCCGTTTTTTTTTAAAAGCCAAAGAAGCCTTTTTTCCCTGTACAAAATTTTCAAAACCCGAATTGTTTTTTTCAAATTTTTTCTGTTGTTGTGTAGTAAAAATCCCAGCCTTTTTAAACGCTACAAAGCTGGTAATTGTTGGCCATATTTCTTTTGCCCCAATTTTACTTCAGGGCTTTTTTAAACCGTTGTTTTCTCCCTTTTGGGGGTTTCACAAAAAATAAAGGGTTTTTTTAAACCCCCAAAAAGAAAAAAATTTTGCCTTTGGGTTTAATTCTTACCCGAAGGAAAATTTTAAGCCTGTTTTTTGGCTTTTTATATTCAGTAAAATACACAGTGTTTTAAAAAAGGGGAACAAAACAAAAAAATTTTTTTCCGGGCCCTTTTGTGGAGCGCAATTTTTTAAAAAAAGGGTTACCCAAAATTTGTAACGTGTTTCTTTTGGGAGAAAAATCCCAGGGTGTGTTTTTTCTTTTTTTAGAAAATTTTCATAAAAACGTGTCTGTACATTTTAGAACAAAGATATGTCGAAAGAGGTGGAGGTCTTCCCCTGGAGTGGAGGGGCACAAATATTTGGAGCAGGCCCGGGTCGCAGAAAGAAAGGGGCGTCGCAGAGGGGCCCCCGGGGGGGCCACAATCCGCTGTCATTCGGCCTTTGCTTGACCAGAACCCAAGGGTTTTCTTGTTTGGGTTGACTATCATCCACTTCCTCCCAGTGACATCTGACAACCCCCCCAAGAGTCGGTGGGAACGTCAGACACAATTTCTTAGTTGGCAGGCCCCGGAGCGGGTCAGCCCCCCTCCCCTGTCCTCAACCCACCTCGTCCCATCCGGTTTCCCCTCAGCCGAGATCTACTATGTGGTTGGGCTCAGCCCCCACTATACAGCGGGAGAACATTTGAGTAGGGCAGTCAGCAGTACTTGGCATGAAGAAATGGGCCTTTCCCCCTGATTCTTGCAGAGGCGGAAAGTATAGTGTGGAAATGGCATGGGAGGTATGTTTGAGGGGGTCAGTCTCTGCTCCCAAGACCGGTGATGAGGCAGCAGTGACGATAAACACAAATTGATGATGTGTACCCGCCCGCATTGGGAGCGGTTGATGCAATGGCTTAACGTAGGAAAAGGGCGTCAGCTTCGGGGAAAGGCAGCGGCGCAGCCAGAAAGGGGGGTTGTGTGGCCGTGAGTCACAGGGTACAGCAGTTGAGGTCGGGACCAACGGCCAGGGAGTAAAAAAACCCGCTTGCAGGTCAAAGAAAGAGCGGCACGGGGGCCAGTGAGGCAGTGGCGGCAGTAGCCTCAGTGCAGAGCGTTGGCGGTAAAAAATCAGCTATCGGCGGTGTGGCGTTCTTTGCTAAGACCCCGGGGAGGACCGAATAGGGTATTTGTAGAATTGTGGGCAGAAAAGTAAAAGCGGGCCAGGGAGCTAATTGGCCCACGGCCCTGCGTCAAAAACTTCGCGTCACCATCCGGTGGCCTGGGGAAATTGGCTAGATGTGTGGTTCCATCCGCCGCCGAGTAGCGCAGCGCGCCCAGTCCCGCCAGCCTTTGAAACCCCGTCAAGGTCCACCACCTCGCAGAAGGGAGCGTTTCTTTTTGAATCACCCCCCGGTCCAGAGGGCCCCTGCTCCTCGTAATGGCGGCAGTCGTTCGGGCGGGCGATTGCAAAGGAAAAACAGTATGTGTCCAAAATCCTAAGGTCAGAAGTGACCGTGTCCTGTCCAAAGTTGTTGGTCGCATCCCCCCCTTTCCAAATGGTTGGGGTTGCCCCGTTCAGAGAACAAATGGCTTGTGCCCACCGGATGGAGAGTTCCAAACCATAATTTTTTTTCCAAAAAAGGCCCCCTACAGATTCATAAAAAAAAGTTAGAATAGAAAATGGGCCGTCCAAAACTTTTTGGTTTGTTCCAATTGCATGGGAGCGCGGGCGTCTGGGGCTGTAAAATGGGAGGACCAGTAATTCCCCCTTTTCGGCCACTGGGGGGAATGTCTTCCTGCCCAGGGGACACCAAACAACTTTGGGAAAGGGGACTCCGCTTTTCCTCACGTTTTTCAAACTGTGGTCCTAAATGTCCGCCTCCTCCTCCTCCACCACCCCCACCCTCTCAGCCTCCACAAGTATTCAATCTACCCCTGTTAAAATACAGCGGGTCACGGTTTTACACCTGGCTTGCCTCGGCGAACGAAGTCACACGGGGAGGAACTGCTGCGTCTGCAGCAAAAATCAAAGGGGGCTTTTCCCCGCCAAAATGAAAATCGGGGAAACCTGGTGACGGAAAAAGGGAAAATAAAAATGGTGTCCGCGCTGCACCCGGGGGGGGTGGTCCATGGCCCTGCATGGGCATGTGTTCATCTGGTTGTGAAAAGGTTCCTGAAGTCTTCCACCGATCTTCAGAAGATTCGAAAATGGCCAGGAAACTGTGCATGCACTTCATCCTTTCCCTACAAGCCAGAACCACCCTCCTCAAGTTTGTAGCGGCAGAACGGCCTCCCCAACAACACTTGATATGCGATTTTTTCCACCGTTGGGAATTCCAGCCTGAAAATGTTGGACCGACTGTATGAACAGAGAAAGGCCATTAATGATTTTTTGTGATCCAGGCGGACGGAGTACTCCCCTGTTAACTTTGATGTCAGCCAGTGGAGCTCATGTGTGAACTGCCGTTTGTTGAGGCCATTCGAGGAGGCGACGTTATTTGTCGGTCGCCAGGACTACGGCATGAATAACGTCATTCCACTGCTTCATGTCCTGGAACAGATGCTGAAAAATCTGTCTGGGCAGTGGACTGGAGACGTGGCGACTACATCTCGTGGCCACATGAGTTCAGTAGGGACTGAACTGGAGGAGGAGGAGTAGGACATTGGAGCAGAAGCATTGTCTGGTGAAATGAGTTGATTTTCTACCCAGGTGACAAGAGAGGAGGAGCAGGAGCAGCTGGAGGAGGTAGATGGAGATGAGGAAGACGAGGCAGATGACCTGCAAGCACCGTGGCAGTATACAGTGGAGATGGAAGCAGGGAGCCCCTCGGAGTCACTTGTGCAGATGGCCCGCAGCATGCTGATTTGCCTGGCTAGTGACAGCTGAATAGTCACCATCTGGCAGAGGGATGACTTCTGGCTCTCCACCCTATTGAACCCTCGCTACCTATTGGTTCAAACTACCTGCCTCAGCCACTATTCTGAAGCAGCCACCCGCCTGATGCCACACATCTGCTGCCAGTTTCTCCATCTGCCAACCACCATCTTTACCAGGGACTGGTATTGCCACCCACCTCCACACTCTGTCATTGTGCCACTCTGTGACCTCATGCTGCTGCTGCTGTTGCTGGAGCCGTGACATCCACACTGTGTCATTGTGCCACTCTCTGATCTCATGCTGCTGCTGCTGCTGCTGTTGTTGCTGCTGCGGTCACCTCCATACCCTGTCATTGTGCCACTCTCTGACCTCATGCTGTTGCTCCTGCCATCACCTCCACTCTCTGTGATTGTGCCACTCTGTGGCCTACTACTGTTTTGCCACCACCAGAATGTCATTGTGCCACTGTCTGACCTCATGCTGCTGCTGTTGATGCCGTCAACTCCACACTGTGTCATTGTGCCACTCTTTGGCCTACTCCTGTTTTTGCCACCTCCAGAATGTCATTGTGCCACTCTCTGACCTCATGCTGCTGCTGCTGTTGATGCCGTCAACTCCATACTGTGTCATTGTGCCACTCTCTGACCTCATACTGTTGCTGCCGTCACCTCCTATCTCTGTCATTGTGCCACTCTGTGGCCTACTCCTGTTTTTGCAACCTCCAGAATTTCATTGTGCCACTCTCTGACTTCATGCTGTTGCTGCCGTGACCTTCACACTCTGTCATTGTGCCACTCTGTGGCCTGCTACTATTTTGCCACCTCCAGAATGTCATTGTGCCACTGCCTGACCTCATGCTGCTGCTCTGGCTGCTGCTGTGACCTACACACTGTGTCATTGTGCCACTGTCTGACCTCATGCTGTGGCTGCTGCCGTACCCTCCACACTCGGTCATTGTGCCACTCTGTGGCCTAGTCCTGTTTTTGCCACCTCAAGAATGTCATTGTGACCTCATGCTGTTGCTATTATTTCGCATTCAAATGGCTTCATTGAATTGTTAATACAATCGAATGAGACGTCACTCTATGAGTTGGAGAAAGAGATTGATGTGATCCAATCTAAGATTAAGAAAGATCTTTCTAAAGAAGTATTAAAACTATTCAATGAAGATCTTGATAAGGACTTTTCTCGATGGGAGAAGAAAATTGTGGCTTATAAGACCAAGAAATTACAGAGAGATCTAAGTGATCTTCAATCGGATAGGATGTATAAATGGAAAAAGACAAGATATACTACATCTATCAGATCCAGATCTAGCTCCATTTCATCATCAACATTTGTAGAGGATAATCGGAGATTTAAAGAAAAGAGACTCTTTGGACAGGATAGCTCCTCAAGGAATGGCCAAATGCGAAATAATAGTGAAAAAAATGGAAAAAGGAAAAACATCTCCCCAAGTCAAGAATCTAAAAAACAAAAGAATAGGCTAGAGGTAAAATTTATCTTCTCATGAGTTAACTGATGTACGAAGGATGTTTTAAGTAGAGGTCTTACCTTTGCTCCTACTAATGCTTTTGATTACTTTACAGTCTTGAAAGATCTTCATCTGTTTTCACGAAAATTAATTTTGCGAAAACTATATACTTCAAGAAATGGTAATGAAGATCATGAAACAGACCCCTCTACTGGTCAGCTCAAATGGGAGTCTCTGAAATGCGTGTTGCGTGGGACCCTTATCAAGCATGGAGCTAGACTCAAGAGAGAGGCAGCCGCCAAGCTTCATGCACTATTGACTAAACTTGCATCCCTGGAGAGGGCTCATAAGTCATCTCTGGCGGAGGCTGATCTGCGTGATCTCTTGAGTACTAGACACGAGATTAAGTTGCTCCTTGATAAGAAATCGGAGAGATATAAGCAAATATGTGCTGGCTCTTATTATATGTGGAGTAACAAGCCGAGCAGAATGCTGGCTAGGGCTCTTAGGGACAGAAGGGCTTCCTTATATATTCCCTCTATTAAAAATAGTGTAGGAGCCACCACACATCTTACTCCCAACATATTGAGCTGTTTTCGTGATTTTTATAGCAAGCTGTATAACATTCCGCAAAGTAGGGGGAACCCATCTCCCCTCAGGGACTTCGTGGAACAATATGCTCCCAGGAAGGTTGCGCAGGATGAGCTCCAAGCGCTGGAATCCCCGTTCTCAGACGCTGAGCTTCAGCAGGCTATAGCTGGTCTAGCATCTGGGAAAAGCCCTGGGCCAGATGGGTTCACAGTGAAATTTTATAAAGCTCTCAGAGGGGAACTCACAGGTCCCCTTCTGGACTCCTTTAATTCCGTCTCACAAAGCCAACCTTTTCCTCCATCTTTTTTACAGGCAGTGATTACGGTGATTCCCAAGCCAGACAAAAACCCGCTTTTATGCTCTAGTTATAGGCCAATATCCCTGCTTAACACAGACACAAAAATTTACGCTCAAATGTTGGCCCTTAGACTTTCAGCTATTCTTCCCAGCCTTATTCATCTGGATCAGGTGGGGTTTGTCCCCTCAGAGAAGCTAGGGACAATACCTTGAAAACGTTCTCACTTATTTGCTACGCACAGGCGCGGAGGATTCCACTGATGGTCTTATCATTGGACGCTGAAAAAGCGTTTGACAGGGTGGACTGGGATTTCCTGGAGTCTGCACTGTCGAGTGTAGGGATTGGCCCCTTGATGAGGCAGAAAATATTTGCCCTTTATAACGCACCGTCGGCCCAGATTAGGAAAAATGGTTCGCTTTCAGCCCCCCTTTAGTATTAATAATGGAACGAGGCAGGGATTTCCCCTCTCACCCCTCCTTTATGTTATAGCTATGGAGTACTTGCTGCAAGCCATCAGAGCCATGGAGGACATTCGGGGAATGAATATCAAGGGGGTGCAATACAAATGTGCTGCATTTGCGGACGACCTGCTGTTGTATCTCACCCAACCCCAACTGTCCCTCCCTGCGCTGATGGAACGCATAGATAGGTTTGGTGGCCTTAGTAACTTCAAAGTGAACTATTCTAATAGTAGAGCCATGAATGGCTCGATGGATCCCCCGAGGGGTCGGAATTTGGAATCTAGCGTCCCTTTTAAGTGGGCTACTGGATCCTTCACCTATCTGGGGGTTAGGATTCCCACCCGCAGTGATCAGATCTTTGAATTTAACGTTCTTCCCTTATTGCAAACGCTGAAAGGAGACCTTACCAAATGGGATGGGAAAGATTTTTCATGGCTGGGAAGGCTTAATATAGTAAAGATGAATGTCCTGCCCAGACTGCTTTATCTTTTTCAAACTATTCCTGTCCGCATTCCGAATGCCTTCTTCCGAGACTTTAATAAAAGTGTCAAGAAATTTGTTTGGTCCAACAAAAACCCCAGGATTGCTAAGGAGGTCTTGATTAGACAAAAGGAGAGGGGAGGGCTGGCGCTCCCGGACGTTAAGCTATATTACATAGCTTCAATGACCGCCAGGATTGTGGATTGGTTCCACTGTAGAAGTGGGAAGAGTTGGGTGCGGATGGAGGAAGACATGTGTGGGAGGCCCTTATCATCTGTCCCATGGCTCGACTCCTCCCGACTGGGAATTACGACTTATCAGTTGCCTTATGTAACGCAGATCACTTCTGTGGCATGCAAAATGTTTAGTCGGCAGTACCACTTTTTTGTTGCTAATGGCCCCCTTACCCCGTTGAGGGGTAATCCCTCCCTCACTGTTACTGCTCCTTGCTTGTTATATCGGGATGATCAACAATTGGTCCTGAATACTTTTGGGGACCTGGTTTCCTCCTCCTCCTTTAAAAGCTATGAAGAATGTGTTTCAGAGCAATGCAGATCCCCCAATGTATGGCTTCAGTATATGCAACTCAGGCACTTTTTTGGTGTCAATAGGGTGAAATTAGATCTAGTGAGGCCCCTGACTAGCTTTGAGGCACTTTGTGCGCAACAACACCCTCCTAGGCATTTGATTTCGACAATATATAACATGCTGGTGGATGATCTGACGGCCCTACCGCCGGCCTTTCAGGCAAGTTGGGAGAGGGAGTTGGATTGTTCCTTTCTGGCGGAGGACTGGACCAAGGCCTGTACCTTGGCACACAAAGCATCTGTTTCCTGTAGAATTCAGGAGCTCAATTATAAGGTGCTGACGAAATGGTATAGGATACCTACTCTTTTGCACTCTTTCTATCCGCAGGTTCCACCAACTTGCTGGCGGTGCAGGGTGGCACCAGGCACCATGTCACATATCTGGTGGGGATGTGAGGAGTTGCGCCCTTTCTGGTCTAAAATTATTGAGTTAATTGAGATTATCATGGGCCTTAAATTGCAAGATGATCCCTCGACTCTCCTCCTCCTCATTCTTCCTATGCCTATGCGTGCTCTCAAGGGAAGCTTGCTGATCTTTTTACTGGTTGCAGCAAAGGCCCTTATCCCAAGGAAATGGAGATCTACTCAACCGAGCCATTAAGACTCAGACTAACAGGTATGATAGGGTGTGGAGGGAATGGATAATGTTTACTGCCTCCCCTGAATACCACAGCTTTGTGTGAGTCTTTTGGCAACTAGAGGTCCGGCGCTTGGGATCTATGCATCTCCGCTAGTATCTGCCCCGTACTGGGGATCTGAGGTGCGCTTTGTGTGGGGTCTCCCCGGGTTGAGTCCGATATATCTTTTGTGATTGGTTAAATTCTCTGTTATGGAAATTATTTGTTTTCGTTACGTTGTTTATTCTGCTGTTAGATACTTTATGTCTACTCGCCATTGCAAAGTGCTACCCTAGGGTGGTTAAGTTATACTTTAGGACTGATCAAACCAGTTATGTTTATCTTTGATATTCGTTTATTAAGCTAATAGAATTTTGCCTACAGTAGCATGGTAATGTAGTCTTAATAAGAATGTCTTACATTTCCGATGTTCCAGCAGATGTTTGATTATATGCTGAGATTGCCTTTGTAATGTTGTTTATACTATATCTTTTAATAAAGCTATGTTTAAAAAAGAAAAGAAATGGTAATGATAAATTGAATAGCCCACTTGAACAACAAGCTTTACAAACCATGCAAGAATTGCTTAATGAACAGGATTATATAGATCAAGTAAAATTTCCCAAAAACATCTATCCCAAATCGACTACTTTTCCTCCTTTCCTCCTTTGTCCGCAGGTTGACATCTTTGTTAAAATGGTGACGGCGGATCTTGAAAAGATCCCTAGGAGAATTGATAGGGATAACTTGTCAGGAGAACAAAGACAAGCCATAAGAGATTTGACAACAGATACAGATGTCATATTTAAGCCTGCGGACAAGGGAGGTAATATAGTGGTGTGGCCGATAAATAAATATGAACGTGAAGCGTATAGACAATTGCGCAATAAGGATACTTATGAAAAACTTGCACAAAACCCTTTGGATGGCTATGCTCAAAGTCTTTTTCGGGTATTGGAGCAAGCATTTAATGCTGGTATTATTCTGAAGAAGATTTTTGATGGTTAAGTGGTTAAATTTCCCAAAATACCTATATTGTACTTGTTACCAAAGATTCACAAGAATCCAACAGATCTTCCTGGATGCCCTATTGTCTCTGGTAATGAGAGTTTATGTGATCCTGTATGCAAGTTCATAGATTTCTATTTAAAACCTGTAGTCCAATGTTTACCATCTTACATAAAAGATACTACTGACATTCTGAAAAGACTAGATGGCATACAAATGGAGAAAGATATGCTCCTTGTAACAGCTGATGATGAGTCACTACATACATGTATTAGACATACAGATGGGATTGAACTGTGTGTTTCTTTCTTGAGATGAGTAGCTGGGATGGTCATTTATGTGATCTGATTATTGAATTATTGGAATTTGTTTGAACACATAATCTTTTTGTATTCAAGGTTTGGTACTATCTTCAAAAACGGGGCACTGCCATGGAGGCCGCATGTGCACTGGCATATGCTAATTTATTTCTCGGAATGTGGGACAGGAGGATTTTTTGCAGTGATATACATGTGGCTTCCCATGTGCAGTGCTGGTTTAGGTACATCGATGATGTACTATTCATTTGGCAGGATTCTGTCGGTGAGCTTGAGCTTGATTCTGTCAGAACCATCTGAACCAAAATGATTTGAATGTAAGATTGACTTTTGAATATGATTCTCAATCTATTCAGTTCTTAGATGTGTGCATTGAGGTGGATCAGGACGGTTATTTACAAACTGATATATTTCGTAAAGAAACATCTGTGAATGCTTTATTGCATGATACTTCAGCACATAATCCTTCTACTATATCAGCCATCCCAGTTGGTCAATATCTTAGAATTAAACATATATGCTCTACTGAAGAACGTTTTGAGAAACAAGCTCAGGATCTAAGACAGAGATTTGTAGACAGAGGATATAGTCAGTGTTCAATTAAAAGAGGATATAGACGAGCTAAATCTAAACAAAGAGAATTGTTATTACAAAATAAAATTAAAACTGATGAATTGCAACAACCAATCCGATTTATCTCTACCTATAATGAACGGTAGCAGGATGTGAGATCCATTCTTGTGAAGCATTGGCCTATTCTTTTTACAGAGCCTATTTTGTCCACAAACAAACCATACTTGAGGCATATATTTCAATGGGCAAAATAGCGTTTACTAGTGCATATTGACGTATACTGTATAACTTTTAGACATAGTAGTCCGGATACAGTCTCTAATCGTATAATCGATAAGATGAATGGGCAATACTTAGCTGTTTCAGCTTAATGATAAATCATAGCCTATTTTGTCCAAACAATTGTCTATACAACCATTGATGACAGCTAGACGGGGAAAAAATTTAAGAGACTTGCTTGTAAAAAGTCACTATAATCCCCCAACTATTAATATCTTTAATGCTCAGTCCGAAAGCAGGATGTTTTCCATGTGGAAAATGTGTTGCATGCCCAAATATTTCCTGTTCTGACAAATTTGTTTCAAGTGATGGATTACGTTACGTCATTACAAAATTCTTCAGCGAATCTCGTGTGGGACATCATATGTTATTTAATATGCAACTTGTGAATGTTCTAAAATTTATATTGGCCTTACAACACGAGAATTAAAAGTAAGAACTCGAAAACATGTCCGGGACATTTTGTCCGCTAAAAATTGTGTTGATCCTAATACCCTCAAAACAATCCCCCGGCATTTCTATTTGAACCACAATTGTGACCCCAAATCCTTTTCGGTCAAAGGGATTGACAAGGTGTGGGGTAACATAATAGGTGGAAATAGGAAAAAAATATTAGAACAAAAGGAATGCCGCTGGATTGTGACTTTGAAAACTATGTCACCTCAAGGCTTGAATGAGAAATTGAGTTTTTCACCATTCTTATGATTCACTCACTTTTTAAGATATATCCTTTTTTAAATTGTTTATGTTTGTCTAATTATTTGTTTTGTCTCATTTAGAATTTGTTTAGTAATTGGATGCACTTTATTCCCCCCTGCGATGGACTGTACCTCTGGATGATTGGAAGATGATTTTCTACATTTCTTTATCTTTTTTTTTTTCATATGTAATTTTTATATGGCTTATGTATTTTTGATTTATCATCATATTTTAAATTAATTTTTCATATATATATTTTTTATATTACAT
>JAODAL010024485.1:0-60477 GCA_025379985.1 Phyllomedusa bahiana | reverse complement strand
AATTTTTAACCCCTTTACAAAGAAGGAGTTTTTTGGTGTTTAATTTTTTTGCGCAATTTAACCAGGGGTTTTAAATTAACGTTTTTTTTGCTGGTGAAAAAAAATAAACCGTTTTTTTCACCCCCAAAAAAATTACTTTTTTCCCGTAGCCTAATTCAAAGCAAAGGGTTAAATTTAAACAATTTTTTCTCTTGTTGTGTACGTAAAAAAAACCCATTGTAACACCCCCTAAAAAGTTAAATTTTGGGGTTTTGCTAAATTTTTTGGGGCGCAATTTAAAATTCCGGGGGGTTAAATTTAAAGGGCGTTATTTTTCTCCCTGGGTTGAAAAAAAAAAACCCGTCTTTTTCCCCCCAAAAATTTTTAAAAATTTCCGTACCAAAATTTTCACAAGCGAAGGTTAATTAAAATTTTTTTCCCTCTTGTTGGGGTTACGTAAAAAACACCCATTGTAAAAAAAAAACGAAACAAAGCGCGTAGTTTGTGGTTGTCAATTTTTTGGGGTGCAATTTACACCCCAGGGTTAATTAAGGTTTGTTTTTCTGCTGTGGGGAAAAAAAAACCCCCGTCTTTTTCTCCGGGCCAAAAATTACAATTTTCCGTCCCAATAATTCAAAAGGCGAAGGTTAATTTCAATTTTTTTTTTCTTGTTGTGTAGCGTAGAAAACACGCAATTGTAACATGTTTACAAAGCTCGTGGGTTTGTGGCTGCTAAATTTCTTTTGCCCCCAATTTACATCCAGGGGTTTTTTAAAAAAGCGTTGTATTTTGCGTGGGAAAAAATAAACCGCCCTTTTTAAACTCCCAAAAATTTTCCAATTTTTCCCCTTTTACCAAAAATTCCAACGAAGGTTAATTAAAATTTTTTTCCCTCTTGTTGTGTACCCGTAAAAACACCCATTTAAAAACCCCTACAAAGCTCGGTATTTTTGGGGTTGCTAAATTTGGGTTTTGGCGCAATACCACCCGGGTTAATTAAGCGTTTTTTTTTCCCCGTGGTGCAAAAAAACCGTTTTTTTTCACCCCCAAAATAATTTTAAAATTTTTCCTTTACCATAATTAAAAAACCCGAAGGTTAATTACAATTTTTTTTCTCTTGTTGTGAAGGGGTAGGAAAACAGGCAATTGAAACCAGGGCTAAAAAGTAGTATTTTGTGGCCTTCCCTAATTTTTTTTTGGGGAAATTTTTACATCCGGGGGTTTAAAAATTAAGGTTGTTTTTCTGCTGTGGTGACAAAAAAAAAACCCTTTTTTTTTAAACCCCCAAAAAATTTTTAAAAAATTTTCCTGTACCCTAATTCAAAAGGGCAAAGGGTTTTAAATTAAAATTTTTTTCCATTTTTTTTTTTTTTTTTTTTTTTTTTTGTTGTGTAGGTAAAAAAAAGCCATTGAAAACACCTACAAAGTTCATAGTTTGGGGTTTGGGCTCAATTTTTTTGGCGCAATTTACACCGGGGGGTTTTAATTTTAAGCGTTATTTTTTTTGGTTTTTGGGGGAAAAAAAATAAACCCCCCTTTTTCACCGAAAAAAATTTAAAATTTTTTCCTTCCCATTTTTCAAAACAAAGGGTTTAAATTTAAATTTTTTCTCTTGTTGTTTTAGGAAAGAAAACACCCCCATTGTAAAACAAATCAAAGCGCTTTATTTTTGTGGTTTGGGCTAAATTTGTTTGGTGCCAATTTACATCCAGGGGTTAATTAAGCGGGTTTGTTTCTTAGGCTGTGGTGACAAAAATAATTCTGTCTTTTTCACTGCCTAATATTCAATTTTCCTGTACCATAATTCACAATGCGTTGTTTTAATTACATTTTTTTCTCGTGTTGTGTAGCCGGATAGAAAACACGCCATTGTAACTCGATTACTAAAGCGCGTAGTTTGATGGTTGCTCAATTGTTTGTGCAATTTACATCCAGGGGTGAATAAGCGTTGTTGTTTCTGCTGTGGTGAACAAAAAATAAATACGTCTTTTTTCACCGCCTCAAAATATTACAATTGTTCCTGTTCCATAATTCACAAGAGAAGGTAATTTCATTTTTTCGTCTTGTTGTGTAGCGTAGAAAAACATGCAATTGTAACATGCTACAAAGCTCGTTGTTTCGTGGCTGCTCATTTCTTTTGCGCTAATTTACATCATGGGTTAATTAAGCGTTGTATTTCTGCTGTGGTGACAAAAATTAAACGCGTCCTTTTCACTGCCATAATTGCATTTTTCCTTGTAACATAATTCACAAGCGAAGGTTAATTACTTTTTTAATATTGTAGTGTAGCACATTTAGAAAAAACGCCATTGTAACACGCTCCAAAGCTCTTAGTTTGGGGTTTGCTCAATTGTTTGGCGCAATATAATCCAGGGGTTAATTAAGCGTATTTTTCTGCTGTGGGTGAACAAAAATAAACCGTTCTTTTTCACCGACAAATATTTAAATTGTTCCTGTACCTAATTAACAAGCGAAGGTTAATTACAATTTTTTTCTCTTGTTGTGTATCGTAGAAAACAGCAATTGTAACACGCTACAAAGCTAGTAGTTTGTGGTGCTCAATCCTTTTGTGCAATTTTACATCCAGGGGTTATTTAAGCGTTGTTCTGCAGTTGTACTCAGTAAAAGAAAACTTTGTTTTTCACCCGCCCCAATGAATCTGTAGCATAAATCATATCGAAGGTTAATTAAGCTGTTTGTGCTTTTATATTCAGTATAATACACAGAGTTTTTAAACGGCACATACAAGTCAATTTTTCCTGTCAGTTGTGGAGCGCAATTTTATATACAAGGGTTAACCAAGCTTTCTTTAGTGGGTTCATTTGGAGTCAGTTACAGGGTGTGTAGTTATCTTATTTACAGATATCTTTCATCAAAAGAGTGTCTGTACATTTTAGAACAAACAGTATGTTCAGACAGAGAGGTGCAGGCTCTTCATGCTAGTGGAAGAGCCAAATCATTACAGGCCCAGGGTCGCAGCACAGCAAGGGGACTTCGCGCAGGGGTCACTCGGTGAGGCCTACAACTGCCGCTGTCATCTAGCGGCAGTGTGCTGACTAGACAACCATTGGGTCCATGATGGTTGACTAGGTCAGTCACTCTCCTCCCAGATGACATTCTGACAACCCCCAGCTAGTGTCGGTGGCGAACGTCAGACCACATCCATTAGTGGCATGGCCCGGGTACGAGGGTCAGCGGCCCTCACCTGTCCTCCAACCGCACTCTGTCCCAATCCGGTTCCACTCTGACGGGATCTACTATATGGTTCTGGAGCTCAGCGCCACTATATAGCAAGGATGAAAAATTTGAGGAGGGAAATCAGCAGATACTAGGCAGCGGAAAAATATGGGGCCAATATCCGACGGTTCTTGCAGTAGGCGGGCAAAGTATAAGTTCGAGAGTGGGCCATTGGGGAGGTCATGTTGTGAGGGGTCAGCCTATGCATACAAGACGGTGATGAGGACAGCCAGTGACGATGAAAACACCAAATAGATTGATGTAGACCGACACGTCTGGAGAGAAGAGGGCGTCCCAGCTTGTGCGTCAAGCAGCGGCTCAGACAAGCAAAGTGGGTTGTGTGGCCGTGGTGTCTGAGGATAGCGCAGTGTGAGGTCGGGAGCAAGCGGGCAACGGGGGGTAAAAAAAACCGTTTTCTTCACAGGTCCCAAGATATTAGAGGCCCAGGGAGTCTGTGCAGGCAGCTGCGACGGCGGCAGTAGTCACTCAGTGCGGGCGTTGGCCGGTAAAATCCGACTACTTGCGGTGTGGCAGTTCTTTGCTAAGAATCATGAGGGCCGAATATGGGTATATGTAGAATTGTGGGCAGAAAGTGAAGCGGGGCCAGGGAGTCTAACGTTTGGCACCACAGCCCTGCGTCAACAAATGCAGCGTCACTTCGGTAGGCCTGGGGAGAGAAACGTGGCTCAGTTGTGGTGGTCATTTCCTGCCGCAGCTAAGCAGCACAATGCGGCCAAGTGGCACGCATGCCATTACAGGCAGTCAAAGGCTCCACCACCTCTGCAGAAGGGGGGCTGTTCTCTTATACATCATACTACGGGGTCCAGATGATCGGCTACCTCGCTATCTCATGGCGCCAGCAGTCGTTTCTTGCGGGTGCGATTGCGAAAGAGACAAACAGTATACGTCCAACACTTCCTAAGGGAGCAGCTGACCGTGCTCCTGTCCAAGTTGTTGCGGTTTACTTCGTCCGTCCCTTTCCAAAGGTGGGCTTCTGCACCGTTCACGAGAATAATGGCTTGTGCGGAGCCGAAGATGGTGAGTTCTAGCCATAATTTCTTTCCAAACAAAGCAGTACCAGCACTTAATAAATATGTAGAACCAGAAGGTGGGCCAGTCATTGGCTTATTGGTTTGTTCCAAGGTGCACGGGCAGCGCGGACTTTCTGGAGCTGTAGCTACGGTCAGGCCCTGTACATGTCCGTTACGGCCCAATGGTTGAATGTGGCTTCCTCGCCAGGCACACCAACAACTTGGACAGGAGACGCCGCTTCTCCTCCACGTTGTCCAAATGGGCTCCTGCGCCAAGACCGCCTCCTCCTCCTACCACACCACCACCATCTCAGCCTCCACATAGTACTGCTCAATCATACCACATGTGTTGAGCACTGCGGTGTCTCCCTGTTCTTCTACCTGGCTTGCCTCGGGCGAACGAATTCACACCAGGGGAATCTGCTACCGCGTCATGCAGAAGAAATCGATGTGTGGCTTTCTCCGCGCCAACTGCCAAAATTGGAACCATGGTGACGGGACAATGGATGGAACATGGTGTCCGCGCTTGCACCGAGGGAGGGATGGTCCATGCGTGGGGCTTTGGCCACTGCATGGCGCACGTGTTCATTCGGTTGCTGAATCAGGCTTCCTGAAGTCTTCCTCGATCGTCAGAAGATTCTGGAAACATGGCCAGGGAAACTGTGCATGCACATTAATCTATTCTACAAAGCCTAGGAACACCTTCCTCGTGTGGCAGCGGGCAGAACGGGCCTCCCATACACACTCTAGAATGCGCTGTTTGCCACCCGTTGGGATTCCTGCCTGCAATGTTGGGACCGACTGTATGAAACAGAGAAAGGCCATTAACGTTTTTTTGATGATCACCTGGCGGACAGGGTACTCCCCTGTGTAACTTTGAATGTCAGCCAGTGCTGATCATGCGTGGACTACCTGCGTTTGTTGACGCCCATTCGAGGAATAGCCACGTTATTTGTCAGTCGCCCAGGAATTCGGGATGATAATGTCATTCCAACTGCTTCATGTCCTGATAACTGCATGCTGAAAAAATCTGTCTGGGCAGGAGGACTGGTGATACGTGGGCCAACTACATCTCGCGGCCAGTGAGTCCCGGTGGGGACTGAAAATGGAGGAGGAGGAGGACTATTGGTGCAGAAGCATTGTTGGGGAAATGTGTGGATTTTCTTACCAGGTGACAAGAGGAGGTGGAGAGGTGCAGCTGGAGGGAGGTGATGGAGATGAGGATGACGAGGCAGATGACCACGCATGCACCGTGCTGTATACAATGGAGATGGAGGCAGGGCGCCACATCGACGTTAAATTATGCAGATGGCCAGACTGCATTGGTGATTTGCCTGGCTAGTGACAGCGAATAGTCAGCAATCCTGCAAGGGATGAACTTCTGGCTCTCCACCCTATTGGACCCAAATGGGAGCTTTTTCCCTGCTATGGAGAGGGAGGACAAAAAACTCAAATACTATAGGGAAATCCTCCGTAGTCAGTTGGCCGCTGCCTATGTGACGGCATGTCCTTCTTGACAGGTCTGAACGGTGGGGTTCTTCAGCGCTTCAACGTACTTCTTCATGCGATGCCCGGGGAAGGTGGGGGGGGTTGGAGCAGTACAGCTCCATCAGCAAGCATCCTAAGTCTGGAGTCACTGCATGAAGTAGCTCCGTCACCACCCTAGTGAGGAGGGCAGTCGCCAGCAGCAGCAGCAGCAGACTTAGAGAAGACCTGAACCAACATGTGGTGGCCCTAAATTGGGGAATGCATCTCTGCACCAGTTGGAAGATCCACTGGGATACTGGCACCAAACTGGATGTGTGGCCGCAACTTGCCGAGTTTGCAGTGGAGAAGCTGGTCTGCCGGCCCTGTTGTGTGGTTCAGAGAGGGTGTTCAGTGCGGCGGGGGCCACCCATCGTTACCCCAAGGAGACCCCGCATTGTCCAGGATTTGCTGTCGAATGACCTTTGTCAAGTTGAATCAGGCCCGTGGAGTGGACAGGATTTCCACTAACCAATGCTTTAGGCTCATCAGACTACATCAGCCATTGAAGCCCACTCAAACTGTGGAGGAAATGAGTCGGGTTCATAAACTACCTGCCTCAGCCTCTAATTGATGCCGACACCCCGCCTGATGCCACCATCTGCTGATGGTTTCTCCATCTGCCACAAACCATCTTTACCAGGGACAGGTATTGCCACCAACTCCACACTCTGTCCATTGTGCCACTCTACTGTCCTCATGATGTTGCTCCTGCACGCTGGTCACCTCACTCTTCTGTCATTGTGCTCACTTGTGGCTACTCAGTTTTTCCACCTCACAAGAATGTCATTGTGCCACTGTCCTGACCTCATGCTAGCTGTTGTGCTGGTGCATTGCCATGACATCCACAACTGTGTCATTGGGCCACTGTCTGACTCATGCTGCTGCTGCCGTGACCTACACACTCTTCACTCTGTGAACTGTCTTACACTCATGTGTGCTGTGGCTGGCGGCCGTGGACCTACAACACTCTGCTCAATAGTGCCCATCTGTCTGACCTCATGCTGCTGCTGTGGCTGATGCCGTGCCCTACACACTCTGTCATGTGCCATGTCTGAACGCATGTGCTGCTGTGGCTGCTGACGTGATCTTACACCACTGTGTCATTGTGCCGCTTCTGAATCATGTGCTGTGTGGCTGCTGCCGTGACTACACACTGTTGTCATGTTTGCCACTGTCTGTCCTCATGCTGCTGCTGTGGCTGCTGCCGTGACCCAACTCCTGTGTCATTGGGCTCTGTATGAGCTATTGCTGCTGGATGTGGCTGATGGCCGTGACCTTCACACTCGGTCATTTTGCCACTGTATGACCTAATGATGCTGGCTGGGCTGCGGCTGTGTCTACACACTCTGTCAGTGTAGCCACTGTCTGAGCTCATGGTTGCTGCTGTGGCTGCTGCCATGACCTTCCACACTGTGACATTGTGCCACTTGTGGCCTTCTCCTTTTTTTGCCACCTTAGAATTACTGTTGCCCTGTCTGACCTCATGCTGCGGCTGTGGCTGCTGCGTAACCTACACCCTGTGTCATTGTGCCACTCTGTGACCTATCCTGTTTTTGCATCCTCCAGAATGTCATTGTGCCAGCAGTCTGACACTGTTTGCTGATTGATGAGGCTGCATGCCGTGGACCTACACACTTGTGTCATTGTGCCACTGTCTGACCCTTATGCTGCTGCTGTGCGCTGATGCCTGTGACCTACACACTGTGTCATTGTTCCACTGTCTGTCGCTCTGTGCTGCTGTGGCTGCTGCGTGCCTACACACTGTGTCATTGTCCCACTCTATGGTCTATTCCTGTTATTGCACCTCAGAATGTCATTGTGCCACTTGTCTGTCCTCTTGCTCTGCTGTTGGCTGTCCGTGACCTACACCACTGTGTCATTGTGCCACTTTTGACCTCATGATGCTGCTGTGGCTGCTGCCGTGAACCTCACACTGTGTCATGTGCCCACTGTCTGACCTCATGCTGTGCTGTGGCTGATGCAGTTACCTACACTCTGTGTCATTGTGCCACTGTCTGACTCATGCTGCTGCTGTGGCAGCCTGCAGTTACCTACAACTGTCTCATATGTGCCTATGTTCTCTGTACATCTTGCTGCTGCCGTGGCTGCTGCATGACCTCACACTGTGTCATTATGCCATCTGTGGCCTACTCCTTTTTTTGCCAACTTAGAATGTCACTGTGCCACTGTTGTACTCATGCTGCTGCTGGTGGTGCTGCCGTAAACCTACACACTGTGTCATAGTGCCACTCTGGGCCTACTCCTGTTTTTGCGACATCCAGAAGGCCATTGTGCCTCTGTCTGCCTCATGTGCTGATGTGAGACTGCTGCATGGACCTTACATCTGTGTCATTGTGCCACTGTTGACCTCATTGCTGCTGCTGTAGCTGATGCCGGAACTACACCACTGGGTCTTTGTGTCACTATCAGACCTCATGCTGCTGCTTAAATGCTGCCGTGACCTACAACTGTGTCATTGTCCACTCTGTGGCCTCATTCCTGTTTGTGCCACCTCCAGAATGTATTGTGCACTGTTGACATCATGCTGCTGCTGTGGCTGCTGCCGTGACCTACACATGTTCATTGTTGCCTCTGTACTGACCTCAATGCGCTGCTGTGGCTGCTGCCATGCCCTACACCACCAAACTGTCTCATTGTTGCCACTGTCTGACTCAATGTGCTGCTGTGGCTGCTGCCATGACTCAAAACACTGTGTCATGGTGCCACTCTGGGCCTACTCGTTTTTTTCACCTCTATAATGTCACTGTGCCCACAGTCTGACCTCATGTGTGCTGTGGCTGCTGCGTAAACCTACACACTGTGTAATGGTGCCACTCTGTGGCATTACTCCTCGTTTTTGCAACCCTCCAGAATGCCATGCTGTGCCACTGTTTGACCTCATGCTGCTGCTGTGGCTGAAGACCTGGACCTAACACGTGTGTCATTGTGCCTCTTTTTGCCGCATGTGCTGCTTTGCTGCTGCGGGACCTACACACTGTGTCATTGTCCCACTCTGTGGCTATCCTGGTTTTTGCCACCTCCAGGAATGTCATTGTGCCAGTGTCTGTCCTCATGCTGTCTGTTTGGCTGCTGCGTGACCTACACACTGTCATTGTGCACTGTCTTGACCTCCATGCTGCGCTGTGGCTGCTGCAGTGACACTACCACACTGTTCATTGTGCCACTGTCTGAACCGCATGCTGCTGTGTGGCTGCTGCCATGACCTCCCCACTGTGTATGTGCCACTCTGTGGCCTACCTCGTTTTTTTCCACTCTTTAATGGTCACTGTGCCACTGTCTGACCTCATTGCTGCTGCTGCTGTGGCTGCTGCCGTGAACTACACACTGGGTCATTGTGTCCGTTGACCTCATGTGCTTGCTGTGGCTCGATGCGTGACCTACATCACTGTTCATTGTGCCACTGTCTGACCTCATGCTGTTCTGTGGCTGCTGCGTGACCTAACACACTGTGTCATTGTCCAACTCTGTGGGCCTATTACTGTTTTTTGCAACTCTGTATGTATTGTCTTGTTCACTGTCTGACCTCATGCTGATGCTGTGGCTGCTGCCGGTGAACTACACACCTGTCATTGTGCCATTGTCTGACCTCAGCTGTGCTGTTACTGCTTGCACATGACTTCCACGTGTGTCATTGTGCCTCTCTGTGGCTCTACTCCGGTTTTTTTTCCACTCTATAATGTCACTGTGCCTCCTGTCGACCTCATGCTGCTGCTGTGGCTTGCTGCGTAAACTACACACTGTTTTCATTGTTGCACTCTGTGGCCTTCTCCTGTGTTTTGCCACCATCAGAATTTCATTGTGCATGTCTGACCTCATTGCTGCTGCTGTGGCTGCTGCCGTGACCCTACAACTGTTGTCATTGCTGCCACTGTCTGACATCACATGTGTCTGCTGTGGCTGCTGCCGTGAACATACACATTTTCATTGTGCACTGTCTGACTCATGCTGACCTGCTGTGGCTGCTGCGTGACTACACACTGTGTCATCGTGCACTGATTGGTCCGCATGCTGCGCTGTGGTGCTGCCGTGACCTACACACTCTGTCATTGTGCCACTGTTGACTCATGATGTGGCTGTGGCTGCTGCCGTGACCTACTCACTCTGTAATTGTGCCACTGTTGTCTCATGCTGCTGCTGTGGCTGCTGCTTGACCTCCATACTGTGTCATGTGGCCACTCTGTGGCATACTTCTTTTTTTTTCACCTCTAGAATGTCACTGTGCCAATGTCCTCGACCTCATGCGCTACTGTGGCTGTGCGTATACCTCCACATCCGGTGTCATTGTGCCACTCTGTGGCCCTACTCCTGTTTTTGCACACCTCCTGAATGTCATTGTGCCATTCTCAGACCTCTTTGTGCTGTCGGGTTGGGCTCCCGCTGTCACCTCACCCACTCTGTCACTGATTTTCGCCATTGAGTCCTCCAATTTTTTGTTTCCAGCTGTCGCTGCATGATTTATCAGGCTACATTCCCCCTTCAGTCTTTTTTGCGTCAGTTTGGCGCCTTTAAGTGTCATGGGCGAATATTTTATAGTGAAGCTGATTCTAAGGAGCAGGCGTGCGAGTCTGTGCGTGTCATTACTAAAACACAAATGTATGATGACCAAACCAAGCTCCATATGCATATTTAAGCATGTCACAACGTTTACGCAATCCTGCTGGGTCTGTGCGCAGCCTGGAAATAGCTGTTTTTTAACGTGATTTCGTCTCCCGATAGTAATTCGGATAACAATGTTATTTTTTGTCGAGAAATTCGGGCCGAAGTGAACGAACAGGATTGCGGGAAATTCGCCCACTCTAATTGGGCACATCAAGGTGTGATCTCCTCTAGGTCTAAGTCTGTTTTGGACTTCAGGACCAACCTCCATTTTTCAAATTTGACATATGTTACTTTATCTGAGAATAACATTTTAATGCACTTACCTATCCATGGGATTTTGAGACTGTTTTCCTGTGACACATTGTGCTTAAGTTAGTAATTAATTTATTTACTAATACAGTCCTTGTTTATTCGTGAAAAATATCAAAATGTTGTAAAAATTTAGAAACATTTGCCATTTGCCAAAGCTAAAACATTTCTATGTGAATGAATAACATCTACTTTATGTCTAATTTATGTTGGTATCATTTTTAAATGTCCTTTTAGGGCATTAAGTGATATTAAATTTAGTAGCAACGTTTAACATTTTCAAGAAAATATACAACACAGATTTTTTTTTAGGAACCAATTGCGTTTCCAATATGGTTTTGAAGGACCTATATGTTAGATACCCCCATAAATTACTATTTAAAAAAACTCTCAATATATTTAAAACAACAATGGAGGTGAAATTAATAAAATAATTAAGAAAATTTATTTTTTATTACAATACAGCATAGTTAATATAAACAAAGGAATTCAAATCAATATTCATTTCTCAGATTCTGCCATTTTTAGACATATGCTATATGTGGCTGAAAATTGATATTTGACTCAATTACAAGCATCAGAATTGGAAAAGCACCTACAGGTTTTTGGGACTTAATTTTTATTCGAATTTTTATTTACACACCATTTCAGGTTTGCAGATACTTTAAGATGTTATAACTAACTAATGAACCATAAAAATACCTAGGGTGACATCTCCCAACACGTCAACGCCAGTTATTTGTTCTATACTGCGCTAAAACTGCTTTTGACGCCATATTTTGGAAGTAAATGAACTGTCGTACACCAAAACTAGGTGCATTATATGCGGGAACGACACATTGTAATGCACCTCAAAATGATGCACTGTGCGCCTCCATAACGAAATGCGCCTATTGAGGCTCATAGCACATTATTACAAGTGTATATATGTCAGGCGCATTTCACATTTTACAATTATGTGTTAGGCGCATTACTAGTATGTGTTAGGAGCATTACAAGTATGTGTTAGGCGCATTTCATATACTTGTAATGATAAGCTATGTGCCTTGATAGGGGCATTACATAATCATTATCTAATGTGGCACGCATTTTGCGCTAATCAGGGCACAAAACATTTCATTGGTAGAGTATGTAATGCCCCTATCGAGTCACATTGTGCACAGAGGCGCATAGCTTATCATTACAAGTATATGAAATGCGTGTAAAAACATACGTGAAATATTCCTAACTCATACTTGTAAAATGTGACATGCATCTAACACCTATACACTTGTAATGATGTGCTATTAGCCTCAATAGGCAAATTTCGTTATGAAGTGCATAATTTTTAGGCGCATTATGTTTACTATTAGTGTTGAGCGATTACGTTGGCCATCGACATCGATCGATGGTCGATAGTCGACCATCCAACGACAAGTATACGAAGGTCATACATAATGGAAGATGTCAATTGATCGATGACGCATTAAAGTCTATGGGTAGAAGCAACAACACCATCATTCTTACACCCAAACATTGGCTGGAGAAGCTGGATTAACTCCACAACAGTCAAATGGATACGTGCTACATCTTAGGCAACACACCTTAGGTATAAAAGCCACAGAAAAAAAATCACAGACATTCACTATCCTGACTTGCACCCAACTGACCCTTAAAAAACCTGCCTGACCCACAAAGTAAAAAGGTGTCAGAAGGCCAGTAATGATTTGAACCATCATTTTTACTTGAACTGGACATTGAATATCCTGTCCTGGATGAACGCAGCATGAGCCCCAAACCTCATGACCCCCAGTATTTAAAAAGTGCCCTCCGAGAAAAGGAGTCTTTCAACCACCATTTTTAGATTCACCTGACATAGACTATCCCCTGTCCTGGGCCACAGCATGAGCCCCCAAGACCTGCATGACCCAGATTAACAAGTGCCGAAAAAGTAGTCTTTCAACTCACCATTTTAGTTTCACTAGGACATTGACTATACCTTTCCTGGCCACAGCATGAGCCCAAACCTGCATGACCCCAGATTAAAAAGTGCCGTAAAAGTAGTCTTTCAACCACCATTTTAGTTTTACTGGCATTGAAGTATAACTGTCCCTGGCCACCAGCATGAGCCCCAATCCTGCACTGACCCCAGATTAAAAAGTGCTGGAAAAATGAGTCTAATCAACCAGCATTTTAGTTTTCACTGACATATATCTGTCCCTGTCCAGGTAGCGCTCTGCCACCTCCCGTATGAGTGCGGACCAGTTGACAGCTTCACTTGAAATACTGGGGAGTATTAACACGTCTGTTCCACCTCAAGGTGGCCCTTATTTCCTGCATTCTATTTCTCAATTTTACTCACGTGCTGGAGGAAAATGTCTCTGTACTTGTTCTTTCTGTCCGTGCTCCATACTCCATGTCCCAGAATAACCTACATCTGGTCAATTTTCCTGTACATAACCTTGTACAATTCAGAGGAATTTTTTTACCAGCTATTTTGTACATGCAAGTTTTTTAGTAGTTTAATCTAGAAAACACATGTTTTTAAAATAGGATGGAATCCCACCATGTCCTTTGTTTCTGCTTTTTTTAAATTGTATTAAATGGGGGGGTTGTTTCATATCAGGTAATGCTATCTATGTTAAAGATCTTGCAAAAACAAGTGCATTTGCAATATGCTCCATTTAACAGTGTCCTTCCAATTCCTGTTTCTGACAGCACCATCACCCTTGATCCACTCTTTGATAATTGTTGAAGACAAAAGTCTGTTAGAAACAACATTTTTTTTATAATAGGACCTGAAGTATAGCTGCATTTCACAGAAATGCCCCCAAAAAATTCAAAACATGACCCATGACCACTTTTGGACAATTGTGGAAGAACAAATGTCTGTAAGATAACACATTTTTTTATAATAGAACCTGTAGTAATAGCTGCATGTCACCAGCCAAAATGCCCCCAAAAATTCAAACATGACCCTAGAGCCACTTTGTACAAAATGTTGAAGAACAAATGTCTGTTTAAGAAACAACATTTTTTTAGAATAGGACCTGTAGTGAAGCTGCATGGTCACAATGCAAAAATGCCAGCAAAATTCTAAGCATGACCCTCCTTGAGCCACTTGGACAATTGTGAAGAATCAAATGTCATAGAAGCAACATTTTTTTATACAATAGGATCTGTAGTATTGCTTGCATTTCAAGCAAAGCATGACCCAAAAAATTATAAAAAATGACTTCTCAGCCACTGTTAAAAATAGTGAGGGAAGAAATGTCACTTAAAAGCCACATTTCTGGTCCAAAGGACCATGATTATTGCTTGTATCTACACAGCAACATGACCCCAAAAAATTATAAATAAGAACTTCTCAGCACTATTCAAAAATTGTGAGGAGAAAAGCCACTTAAAAGCCACACTCTGTTCCAAAGGACCATGAATTAATGCCGTATCTCCCAGCTACCTGAACCCAAAAAATTATAACTATGACGTCTCAGCCACTATTAAAAATTGTGAGGGAGAAATGCCACTTGAAAAGCCACATTTCTGTTCCAAATGACCATAAATTTATAGCTGTGTCATCTCACAGCAACATGACCTCAAAACTATGACAATGCTAAAACTCTAAAGATAAAGTGAGTAAAAGTTGCAACCGGGTTGTCATGAAACCTTGCTGTCTTTTAACAGTCTCCTCACAGCAAAACCAGCAAAATGACTGTTGGGAAAAGAGAATAAAAATTGCAGTAAGAAATTTTCATTTAAAAAAAAGGTTTCAAAAGACCATTTTGTTTGAAGAGGAATGTGAAGTAGACCGGCAACTAATCGGTACCTCGTGAAATTGGGGCCACAACATCATCAGAGATCCATGCTGATTCATCTAGATGAAAGTCTAACGATCCACCTTATCTGTGGAAAGCGGATGCGTTTGTCCTGTATGAACTCCACTAGCTGTGCTGAAGGTCCTGCTCCAGATATGACCTGGCTGCTGGGCAGGACAACACCTCTATGGCTTGCGATCGAGCTCGGCCATTCTCATTTTGGATACCCAGAAATGCTATTGGTCGGAACACATAACAAAAACATCCGTGTTGAGAAAACGCAGATAGTCGTAGCACCATGTAATCAAATAAGCATGGTCCTCTGTGTATTGGAAGTGAGTCCCAGCATTGTATGCGTTTTGTGAGGTGGTAAATAAAGAATGCCAGAGGTCACCCATTAGGCCTACTCCACCTTGCCAGCTGGCAGCGGGTCGGCTACGGCTACTTGTCACGCTTAACAGCTGTCACTTCGCAGATGTTGTTCCACCGTGACATTTGGGAGAACGTGAAGACAGACGCAACGATGTCTGCCAGTTGACAATCACACGGTCTCCATTACCTAGCATATTACTCTCTATTTAGTGGGTGGAAGGATAGTGTGTGATTTTGTTATGGGTACCGGGGGATCCAGGAGGGTGGCCAACCCAGTAACTGTTTGTTCATTTTGATGGCCTTAATGCGAGGAATCATGTTGAGAGGAAATGGAAGCATCCAAGCACTCCATGTGAAGATGGAGCCTTGGATTTCCCAAACCTCTGGACGAGGGGCACTAGCAAACTGATCTTCCTTCATCTTCCTCCTCCGCCTCAAATTCGCGCCAACATCTTCCCAAGGCAGGGACGTCGGAAACGTCGTTGTCTAGAATACCATCCTCATCCTCCCTCCTCCTCCCGCATCCCCTCCGCACAGCTTCAACACACCCTGAATTGCCTGAGAATGATGCACCCCTGAGAGCTGATGCCGCCTCCTTGCACACCGATATTGACAGCCGGACCCCGAAACCACTGCTAATGAAAACCGATGAAATTGTGAAACTGTCGGGCCTTGGATTTGACTGAGAGTAAAGGCCTCCAGTGTCCGCAACTTGTCCGTCTCCTCCTCTGTCGCTGCGGGACCTGTTAGTTTCAGGTGTCCAACATCGTTCCAGAACTAAATCACCACAATGCCATTGCGACAAGGGCATTGTCCCGCACTGAACCATTGTGGTGGCTTCTTCAAAAACTGGCAAGGATGGTGCAGAGCTCTTACACACCTCCACTCTCGGTGGCTCAACACCCCGAGGTCCGTAACCTGCTCTTGTCAGGCCCTTGTGCACTTTCGTAACTGATTGCTAATGGCATATTTTGCGCTGCTGCAACAAACGCCGGAGCATGATGGAGGGTGGAATTCCTTCGTGTTGCCATGTCAACAAGTGAGTAGATGATCGTTGACGTGGAGGCCGAGCTCGACGCTGCAGACGCAGCCAGTCGGGACGAAGCAGGGTGCGCAACGGCGGAAGTGCGAACCTAAAATAGAATTCGAGCCTTTCTCAGCATGCAGTCCAGCCCCGGGTAGCTCTTTAGAAATTTCTGGACAACAAGGTTCATGACATGTGCCAGTCAAGGGATCTTAAGGGCGGCCCATCAGATTTCGCCCGTTATCACCGCACACCAGAACACCTTGCCGGCACAAGGTTTCTTTGCACCCAGCCAAGCGCGTGGTCCCGTCATTGCGGAGAGCCACCACAGCTCCTGACCTTGTGTGTGGACGGTCTGCAAGACAGATTAATTTCAACACGGCCTGGTTTCTCTAGGCACGTGATGCCACCAGATGACCTTGGTGAAAGAAACCCTTGCACCATCCTGCGGTTTGAAGAGCGTGCGCCGAGCTGAGAGCCACCGGTCACCCCAAGACCATCCACCCAGCTCAGCACACCCAGTGAGCTGTCACAGAGATATGAGCGTCCTTGCCGTGCTTACTAGTCCATAAGTTCTCGGTGGTCAGATGTGGACTTTTTTCTGGCCACTGAAGCAGACAACGCGCTTGAAATTTTTAGATGACAAACTGTCTGGCCAGGGCAGGGACGTGCTTTTTCTGGCAAAGAAATTCCTGCTCGCATCTGGTATTGGGGGCAGCAAGGGCCAGGATGTGGGCCGTAACCCATCTTGTCCACCAGAAACAGAAAGGCAATATTTCCAAGGCCAAAAGACTGGCAATGCCGACATCAGCTTTTTTGGCACTTTGGATTGGTTTTTGGGTTAAAGTGTTTCTTCTGCTCCCAAACCTGGAAAGACAGAAGGCTGGCTGCTAGACTGGCTGCTGTATGGCGTGCAGGTCATCAAACTGGCGGGAGGATAATGGGTTAGGATGGGTCTCTGGTGGTGCTGTGGTAACTCGGCCGCGAACGGTGAGTCTGAATCGGAGGCGATTCCTGATCAAGCTCTGAGAGACATGGGCAGCTGAGGAACGCTTGTGTGTCGGAGGAGGAGGATGAGGCGGAGACAAGGGTGTGACAGTGGTTGGAGGCCCGGCGTCGGTCCTGCCTTTTTTGGCCAAGTTTTGCCTCTATTTCAACTCATGCATATCGCTGCATGTGACTAGTTATGTTTGTGTGGTTAACCACCTAAGGTTCATCCTCTACTATGCGTTTACGGCAAAGCGGCATATGACACGCTGGGTGAATCAGAGGCGTGCTTCAAAAAAGGCCCAGGCTTGAGAGGTCCTCGAACCTTTTTGACGTCGATATAGCGAGGAGCGGGTTTTGCGCTGACCGTGCTGGCGGAATCATATCATCGGACTTCTGAGACCGCAATCTCCCTTTTTGAGGCTGAACCCGTACTGACACTCTACCCCACATCTTCCTACCTCGCCCAGTGATGAAGCGCTCGCAATCAAATTCCTGCTGAAAAGAGCCACGTTGATCCGCAATGTCGTCATCATCATCATCAACACAGGTGACTTCGAGTCGTCCTGGACATTCTGCAAATCCAGGAGCTCGCGGGCTACAAAAGCAATAGGGACTAGCACGTGTCGCCCGATTCTTGCCGATTGACCGGCTTCCTTCTCCTCCTCGATGGCATCAGTAACTGGGCGTCAAGAGGCATAGAAAATCATCCTCTTTAGGCCTCTTTGACTTTTAACATGCCTTCTGACCCAACCGCATTTTGTCATCCAAAGAGGGTCTTCAGTAATTGGATTATCCACAGTGGTGGGGTACATTAACAAACGAGTTGACATTTGGGCTGCTTCATGATTTGGACGGAAGCTGTATGAAGCTGATTGACCGACATTTGTGGCCGTGACTGGGAGGACGAGTGAGGTAAGACAGCTGGATGCAGGTTCCAATAAACACAGAAGGACAGATTGGTGACGCTGTTCGTTACTGATTTTCACACAAGGCCCTGACCCCAGCGCTGACAGCCTGACGTCCTGCAACAGATGGAACCGCTGGCATGCGGTTTTCCACCAGCACTGGAAGGAGCAACCTTTCTCTCGTCCTCTACTCTCCATGTCCTACCCCCCTCTCATTGCTCGCTTCCACCTGAATTTCGCTCCATTTCGAAATAATAAAAATTTGGAGAAGGGTATGGAAGAGTTTTGGAAAGTCTCTTATTAAAGACGGCAAATCACAGCTATTTTAAAATCCCTCAAATCAAAAACAAATGCTGGATTCAAATTTAACTGCAAATAGATCTATCAACAAAGCTGGCTTTCGCCAAAAGTGAAAAAAAAACACGTACTGTAATGTATTCGGATAATAATAGTATTTGTTTGGCACGAAATCAATTCACCTTGGTGACTACAAAATTGTCTAATTCAAATTTAACTGCAAAGTAGATCTATCAACAAAGCTGGCCTGCGCCAAAAGTAAAATAACACGTATCTGAAATGTATTGGATAATAAAAAGGTATTTTTGGCACCTTTCAATTCACCTGTGGTGACTACAAATATGCTGTATCACATTTAAGTGCAAGGTGCTCTATCAACAAATCTGGACTGGGCAAAAGGTGCAAAAACACGTATCTTAATGTATTCGGCATAATAAAAGGTATTTTTTGGCACCTATCAATTGGACTGTGGTGATTACAAAATTGCTGTATTCAATTTAAACTGCAAGTGATCTAGCAACAAAGCTGGCCTCTGCGCAAAAGTGAAAAAACACGTATCCTAAAATGTATTCGTGAAAATAAAAGGTATGTTTGGCACCTATCAAATCCACCTGTGGAGACTACAAAATTGCTTGTATTCACATTTAAGTGCAATGTGCCCTCAATGAACAAGCTGTAGTGCGCAAAAGTGAAAAAAAACCACTTATCTGTAATGTATTCGGATAATAAAAGAGTAATTGTTGCAACCTTTCAATTCACCTTAGTGACTACAAAATTGCTGTAATCACATTAAAGTGCAAGGTGCCTCAAATGAATCAAATCTGTAGTGCCGCCAAAGTAAAAAACAACGTATCCTTTAATGTATTCGCATAATAAAATAATTTTTTAGCACCTAATCAATTCACCTGTGGAAACTACACATTTGCTGGATTCAAATATAATGCAAGGTGGCTCTATCAACAAATCTGGACTGGGCTAAAAGTGCAAAAAACACGTATCTGTAAGTGCATTCGTGATAATAAAAAGTATTCTTTTTTATTTTGGCACGCATATCAATTCACCTGTGGTGGACTACAAAATGCTGTATTCAATTTTAACTGCAAAGTAGATCTATCAAACAAAGCTGGCCTGCGCCAAAGTGAACAAAAACCACGTATCGAAATTGTAGTCGATAATAAAAGGTATTTTTGATGCACTTTCAATTCACCTGTGGTTGACTTACAAGAATTGCTGTATTCACATTTAAGTGCAAGGTGCCTCAATAAACAAAGCTGTAGTGCGCCAAAAGAGGAAAAAACACGTATCAGATAATGTATTCGAGAGAATAAAAGTATTTTTGGCACCTATCAATTCACCTGTGGTGACTAACAAATTGCTGGAATCCAATTTTAACTAGCAAGGTGGTTCTATCAACAAAGCTGTAGTGGGCAAAAGTGGAAAAAAAAAAAGTATCTGTAATGTATATCGGATAATAAAAAGGTAATTTTTGCACCTTTACTTCACGCTGTGGTGACTACAAAATTGCGTATTCACATTTTAGTGCCAGGGTGCCTCAATGAACAAAGCTGTAGTGCGCCAAAGTGAAAAAAACACGATCTGTATTGTATTCGGATAATAAAAGGTATTTTTGGCACCTTCAATCACCTGTGGTGACTACAAAATTGCTGTAGTTCCACATTTAAGTGCAAGGTGCCTCAAATGAACAAGCTGTAGTGCCAAAATTGAAAAAAACAACGTATCAGTAATGTATTCGGATAATAAAAGGTAATTTTGGCACCTATAAACCTGTGCTGACTACGAAAATTGCCTTGATTCTATTTAACTGCTAGGTGCTATATCAACAAAAGCTGAAGGGCAATAGTTGAAAAAGAACACCTAACTGAAATTGTATACTGTTAATAAAATTGGAGTTTTGCACTAACAAAGAGACCTGCAGTTACTAGAAAAAGTGTATCCTACATATAAGTTCAGGCTGCCCAATATCCAGGAAAATATTTTCCTAGAAAACCTGTTAACAATAAGCCATTGCAGTGCAATTGTCTACACTAAATCTTGGTGAACTTTTATCCAGTATTCTTTAATAGAGCTTGTCTGTGTTCAGCCTGCCACTCCCCCCCTCCCCCCGCTCCCTTCTGTGACTTACAGCGTTAGATGCTTCTTTAAATTCTCTATACCTAACTACATAAATCTTCCAATCGCTGATCTAAACTAAGTTGTAAGGACACTAGCTAACAGTAGAGCTTTCTCTGTGATGAATATGCAATAATTTTGATGAGCTGGTTGGACACAGGCAGCGCACTCCTAACTCTATGAGACGCTGGAGAACACATGATCATGAACATGAAGGCTGTTCTAAGTGTAAAGAACGAGGTCATGTGATTTTTGCCAGCCAATCGCAACCATCCACATCCCAGTTCATTACGTCGAACACAAACCATCTCACCCAGCCCCCTCAAGTTCTGTAAGCTGATTTGCTGGCCGCCAAAATGACAGAAGCGCCGAAAATGCGCGATCTTAATAGATGATCACAGATTTTAACACTAAATTATCTGCATGATCTAAAAAAATTTCGATCACATAAAAACTGTTGCCTATTCAACTTTGTCCGATAATAATTCGCTCAACACTAGTACTATGTCAGGTATACCTGATGCCAATTTTGTTATGGGTCAATTCCTGGCGCACTTTACACTTATTTAATGCGCCTAAAAATCTTGCCCCTAATTTTTTAAACTACACCCCTAAGGAATATAGGCAGGACTGTAGTGAGTATATTAATATAACAGGCAGTGCACAGATTTTTTTTAGCGTTCGGCCATACAAAAAATTACATTTTTCCTAACAAAAAATTACATTTTTCCTAACTAAACAAAAATTTTCATTTTCACAAGGAATGTTGGGAAAAAGCACTTCAAAATATATTTAGCATTTTCTTCTAAGTTCAGCAATACATTACATGTGGGTGTAAACTGCTGATTGGGCGCATGGCAAGGCATAAAAAGAGGAAGCTTTCATTTGACTTCTGGAATGCAGATTTTGGCTGGTGTCATGTTGCATCTGTAAAGCCCCCTGAAGCACCAGTACAGGGGAAAGCTTCTAGAAGTCACTGCATTTTGGAAGCAGAACCCCTCAGCGAATTCATCATTCTACATTTTGGACCCACATGTGTTTCACAGATTTTTTAGCATTAAGCCATGAAAATGAAAAAATAAAAAAACAGCCATTCCATCACTGTTTTTGAGGTTTCATTTTTACAGCGGTATTAGAGTGGTAATGACATGATAACTTATATGGCAGAGCATTACAATTACAAAACTAGATAGACATTTTGGCTTTATTTCGCCATTATCTGATGATTATAACTTTTGTTTATTTTTCTGTATACAAAACTGTTCAAGGGCTTGTTTTTTGCTGAATGAGTTTATGTTTGTACTGGAATGAATTTGGGGTTAATATGACAGTTTGTTTGTTTTTTTTTATATTTTGTATATGGATCTTAGTAAGGACCTGTTTCTTGCAGGATGAATTGACTTTTTCATTGATACTATTTTGAGGGACACATGACTTTTTCAATAATTTTTAATCACTTTGTGGCTTGATACAATTACAGTGATACCCAATTTATAAGTTAAACTTTAAAACAAAAAAGGGGTTTTAATTGAGTAAAATGTTGTTCATTCATCTGACATATTTTTTTATTTTTCTGTTGATGTAGCTGTGTAAGGACTTCTTTTTTTTATACCACTCTGGTTTTCACAAAGCTATTTTATAATTTTTATTCCATTTTACATGTAGTGGGATGAACAAAAACACAATTTTGAAGTTGTTTTAAATTTATATTTGGCTAATTATTATTTTGATCTTTGCCTATTGGTCCTCTATTCTTCTAAATGGCATCTTACTTCCTTCCCTCTCTAACCCCTGATGAAGCTTTTTTTTGCGAAACACACTTTGGTTGTTTCTGTGTACTACTGGCTTATATCCCTCTATTATTTATTTTTTGGTGGGCATGTTATGTATTAGTTTTGGGTGTATGTGTATTTACTTTACCACTTATATTTTTAATAGTGGTAGATATATTTTTATTTATGAACATATAATTTTTACTTATACTGTATGACTTTATGGCTTTTTTTGTCACATTGTCCTTGGTAATGCTTTCAGTATTCCAGCACCATCATATACATGATCACATACTTAGACCTAGAGTAACTTTACTAATGCCAAAAAAGTGTGGACATTTGTATCACCTTGATGTACAAACCTAATATTTCTGGATAGTGAAGTTTTAGCTCTCAGTTCTACTAAGTTCTGTCAAGTTAGCTATCGGTTAGCCATTAATGTCATTAGCATGAGTTATTGTGCCCCTACATCGCTGTGAGCCATTTTGCCCACACCTCTTGTTGACTTATGTGTTGTAACTTTTCAGATATAGCTTCCCCTTATTAACCTTGCTTTTTTATGGGAAAAAGGGATGGTTATGCCATTTGGTACAGGGTAGCTATTAGGGATGAGCAAATTGATTCTGACAAAGTGGAATTCGTTTCTAATTTCAGGAAAAATTTGATTCTAACTGAAGCTGAATTTCCTGGCGATTGATGGTAATGAATCGTCTTTTTTCTAAAATGGCCACAAGCACATGGCGTGACATGGGACAATGAACTATGGGAGAAAGAAGGAAACGCCCTTAATGTCATGGCATGCAGACATGCAGCCAATCAGCAGCCAGAAAGCCATTTTACATTCTGCCACTTGCCACTGTGTCTCTTATGTACACAGATTTCTCTGCAGCAAACACTAGATTACACTCTGTGCCTAATACTTCCGGTTTTGTAGTTACTGGGGTGAAATATCTTTCAACTACACAGTGTATGTGTCATATACACACATGTTTCTTTGCCAGCATTTTTTATTTTGGGATATTGCTCTCTGTGCTAAAGAGTTACTTTTTTCACTTATTGTGGTGAACTATCTTTGAAATACAGTATGTGTATTTCTGACATACACACATCTCCATTACAGGCAGGTTATTATTTTGGGATATTGTTTCTTTGCGCCAAAGAGTAAATTTTTTCACTTATTTAAAGGGGAAACACCTTTGAAATACAGCTTGTGTATTTGTCATATACAGGTACAGAAATCTCCATTACAGGCAGGTTATTATTTTGGGATATTGTTCTCTGGGCTAAACAGTAAATTTGTGACACTTATTTGTCTAAAAAAAACCTTTAAAATACATTTTGTGTGTTTGTCATATACAAACATCTCGATTACAGGCAGGTTATTATTTTGTGATATTGTTCTCTGGGCCAAACAGTAAATTTGTGACACATATTTATCTAAAAAACCTTTGAAATACAGCTTGTATATTTGTCATATACACACATCTCCATTACAGCCAGTTCAGTCTTTTGGAAAATTTCTTTCTGTGCCAAAGAGTTACTTTTTCACTTGATGCAGTGATTCACCACATATCCCAAAATAATAGCCTGCTGTAATGGAGATGTGTGTATGTGAAAAATACACACACTGTATTTCAAAGATAATTCACTACAGCCCCCACGTATCACTGCCACAGCTACTGTGGGGGTAGTAGGAGCAGTACCAGCTCCATCAGCAGCAACCTGAGTCTAGAGTCGTTGATAAGCATCTTTCTTCACCAGCCTAGTGAGCAAGGTGCTCACCAGCATCAGCAGCACCTGGAGCAGACCCTGGACCAGCAGGGGGTGGCCTATTTGGAAATCACGCTGCCACACCACATTGAAGATCCGCTGGACTACTTGGCAGCCAAACTGGATTTGTGGCCGCAACTTGCCGAGTTTGCACTAGAGAAGCTGTCCTGCCCGGCCAGTAGTGTGGCATCAGAGCGGGTGTTCAGTGCGGCGGGGGCCATAGTTACCCCAAGGAGAACTCGCTTATCCATCGGAAATGTGGAGAGACTCAACCTTGTCAAGATGAATCAGGCATGGATCAGCCAGGATTTCAACACACCAATGCCTGATGCATCAGATTTAGTGTTGAGCGATTGCGTTGGCTATCAAGATCGATCGATAGTCGATAGTCGGCCACTATCGATAAGGTTTTTCGATAGTGAGCATCGATTATGCGCGAGAGACCATTAAAGTCTATGGGAGCAACAACACCTTCATTATTAACACCCAAACAAGGCTGGAGAAGCTGAAATTAACATCCACAACAGTCAAATGGATACTGCTACATCTTAGGCAACACACTTAGGTTATAAAAGTCACAGAAAAAAAGTCACAGACCATTTACTATCCCTGTCTTGTACCACAGCATGACCCTGTAAACCTGCATCAACCCACAAATTAAAAAGTGCCAGAAGGCAGTATGATTTGAACCATCATGTTACTTGAAACTGGACATTGAATATCCCTGTACTGGAACGCAGCATGAGCCCCAAACCTGCATGACCCCCACATTTAAAAAGTGCCGAAAAAAGGAGTCTTTAAAACACAATTTTAGTTTAACTGGACATTGACTATACCTGTCCTGGTGCCACAGCATGAGCCCCAAACCTGCATGAACCCCCACACTTAAAAAGTGCCGGGAAAAGGAGTCTTTCAACCACCATTTTAGATACACTGTACATTGACTATACCTGACCTGGGCCACAGCATGAGCCCAAATCTGCATGACCCCCACATTTAAAAAGTGCAGAAAAAGGAGTCTTCACCACCATTTTTAGGTGAACGACATTGCGACATACCTGTCCTGGGCCACAGCATGAGCCCCAAATCTGGCGGATGACCCCCACATTTAAAAAGTCCGGAAAAAGGATTCTTTCAACCCCCATTTTAGTTGAACTGGACATTGACTCGATACCTGTCCCTGGCCACAGCATGATGCCCCGGGGGGGGGTGGGCAAACCGTGCATGAACCCCACATTATAAAAAGTAGGCCCGGAAAAAGGATTCTTTCAAGCCACCATTTTAGTTAGAACAGGACATTGACTATAACCTTGTCCGATGCCACAGCATTAGCCCCAAACCTGCATTGACCTCCCACAATTTTAAAAAGGTGCCGGAAAAAGCGGAGTCTTTTCAACCACCATTTTAAGTTTCACTGGACAATTGACTATACCTGTCATGGCCACAGCATGAGCCCCAAACCTGCATGACCCCCACATGATAAAAAGTGCCAGGAAAAAGGAGAGTCTTTTCACAACCACCAATTTAGTTTCACGAGCATTGATATACCTGTCCTGGTCCACAGTCATGAGCCCCAAACCTGCATGACCCCCGACATTAATAAAATAAAGTGCCGAAAAAGGAGTTCTTTCAACAATCATACCACCATTTTAGTTTTCACTGGACAAATGACTAACCTGTCCTGGGCCACAAGCAGTGACCCAGGGCCGGAGTTACAGTGGGTGCGGTGAAAGCCCAGGGCTGGCGGTCCGTCATCTATTAACACGCAGGTTAAAATGCCCTGATGACGCAGCAAAAAACGGAAAAAACTGTCAGTGCTGAAGCAGAGTGCGGAAGCGGAAATAGTGAGAACTCCCAGCCTTCCTCAGTACACAGTCGAATACCTGGGTAGCGCGCCTTGCCCCTCCGTATGAGTGTGGACCAATTGACTTCACTTGAAAATATACTAGTGGTTAACGCTCCAGTTACACCCAGGTGCCCTTTAATCTTGGCATTCTTTTTCTCATTTTACGTCAACGTGCTGGAGGAAATGGTCTCTGATACTCTTTAGTTCTCAGTCCTTGCTTCCATATCCATGTTCCTCAGAAAAGACCTACATCTGGTCAATTTGTCCTGTACTCCCCTGTACCAAATTTTCAAGAATTTTTTAAAACAGCTATTTTGTACACACATACAAGTATGTTTATACTTTTAATTCTAGAAAACACTTATTTAAAAATAGGATGGAATGCGCCCACCATGACTTTCCTTTGTTTTCGTCTTTTGTTTCATGTGTATTTGAAATGGTTGTCCTCATACAGGGATGGTAGCTATGTAAAAGGATCAGTAGCAAAACAAGTCATATTTGCAATATGTGTCCAATAATCAGTGTTCCTACCTATTCCTGTTTTCGTGACAGCGAACCATCACCCATGAGCCACTCATTTGTCATGTGAAGAACAATGTCTGTTAGAAACAACATTTTTTAGAATAGGGACCTGTAGTATAGTGACTGCATGTCACAGCAAAATCCCCCAAAGAATTCAAAGCATGACTCTTAGAGGCTCCCTACTTTGGTCATTGTGAAGAACAAAATTGGTCCAGTTAGAGAACTAACATTTTTTAGAATAGGAACCTGTATTATAGCTGCAAGTCACAGCAAAACTGCCCCCAAAAATTCAAAGCATGTCCAATAGAGCCCCTGTTGGTCAATTTAGCGTGAAGAACGAAATGTCTGTTAGAAACTACAATTTTTTAGAATAGGACCTGTAGTATAGCTGCATGTCTACAGTGCAAAATGCCTCCCAAAAATTCAAAGACATGACCCTTGAGCCACTTTGGTCAATTGTGAATGAACAAATTGTCATGTTAGAAACAACATTTGTATTGTATAATATGTACCGTGTTTATTAGTTGATGCATTTCAAAGCTGCATGACCCAAAAAATTAAAAAAATTACTTTCTCAGCGGCCACTGTAAAAATTGTGAAGGGAGAAATGCCCACTTAGAACCACATTTCTGTTACAAAGGTGGCCATGAATTATTGCTGTATCTCATCAGCTACATGACCCCAAAAAATTATAAATATGACGTTCTCAGCCACTATTTGAAAAATTTGTGAGGGAGAAATGCCACTTAGAAGTCACATTCATGTTCCAAAGTGACCATGATTCTATTGCTGTTAATCCTCACAGCAACATGACCTTCAAGCCATTGACAAATGCGAAAACTTCTTAGATAAGTGTTGATGTGTGTCAGAGATGTTGTAAATGGAATACGTGTGTGTCAGTGAAACCTTGCTGTCTTTTACAAGATCTCGCTCACAGCAAAACCGAGCAAAAAGAACTTTTGGAAAAAGAAAAAAAATTGCAGTAAGGAGAATTGATCATTTTAAAAAAAAGTTTCAAGCGGACCAGAGTTCTGTTTGCAAAAGAATGTGAAGTAGAGACTGTCCAACCTAATCGTTACCATCAGGGCCAATTGGTCTCTTACAACATCATCCGAGATCCATGCTGATTCATCTTGAGAGATTAAAGGTCAAAACTATCCACATTATCTGTGGCACAGCCGATGCGTTTGTCTGTAATGACTCCTCCCACGTTGTGTGAAGACCCTCTCAGATATAGATGACGCTGGGCTGCTGGTGACAGGAACAACACCCTCTTTTGGCTTGACGAGCCAGCTCGTGCCATTCTCCATTTGGATACTCCAAAGTCTATTGGGTCCGGAACACATGCAAAAACATCGGTGTTTGAGATGCAGATAGTCTGCACCATGATGCTTAAGCTTGATCTCTGTGTAGCTGGGAGGTATGTTGTGCCTCTGGACGATTGCAATATGCTTTTGTGAGAGGTTGTAAAGCAAAGATTGCCTAAGAAGTTCACCCATTAGGCTTCTGCCGAGCCATTTGCCTTTGCTGCTTGGGCCTTGAGTTCTGCGGAACGCCTACTTGTGCACTCTAACTAGTGTCACCGTCCGGTCGCTGATGTGTATCCACCTGTGACATTGGGTGAACTGTGAAGTAGACTCAAGCAGATGTCCTCCCAGTGATCAACTCAGCAAGGCTCCATTAAATCCTGCATTTATACCGTCTCTAATTTGAGATGGGTGGAAGGAAAGTGCAGATCTTTGTTTTGTACGTGGGAGTCCAGTGAGGGTGGCCTACCCAGTAACTGTTGTTCATTGGTTAGAGTGGCCATTATAAAGTGCGATGTATCATGTTGAGGAAATGGAGCCATCCAAGCACTCATGTGATAGATGGAGCCTTGAATTTCCCATAGCCTCTGGGTCGTGAGGTGGCACTAGCAAACTGAACTTGCCTCATGTCTTTCCGACCTCCGCCACAAAGGTTTGCTGTAGGCCACCAACACTGCGTTCCAAGGCAGTAACGTCGTAACGTACTCGGTGTCTATGAAATATCTCCTCCTCCTCGCTCCGCTGCAGCCTGTTTACACGGCACAGCTTCAACACAGTGCCCTGACATGAGTCCTGATGATTGATGCGAATCCCTTAGAGCTGGTATGCGCCGACCAGGTGTGCACTAGCTCTGGACCCCGAACCACTAGGCCTAATATGAAGACTGATGAAATTTGTGAAACTTCGGGCCTTGTGTGATTTGGATAGAGAAGAAAGGCTTCCTGGTTTCCGCATCTGTGTCCGGTCACCATCCTCCGACGCTGGCGGAAAGCTTGTTTCAAGAGTGTGTCCAGAACAGATCGGTTCCAGAACTAGATCACCACAACCCATGCTCATGCTGACAAAGGGCATTGTCTGGCACTTTGACCATTTGGTGGCTTCTTTCAAAACGTTGGCAAGGATGGTGCAGGAGCTACTTGTCACCGACCTGCCCGGTCCACTCTCTGGTGGGTGTCAATACCCGCGAGGTCTAACCGCTGCGTTATGTCTAGGCCATGTGTCACTTCTGTACTGTGTAAAGGCATATGCTGCGCGTCTGCGTGCCGAATCAATCGCTGGAGCATGGTTGGGAGGAGAGAATTCCAGCGTTGTTGCCTAACGTCAACAATGAGATGACGGTTGACGGAGCCGAGCTGACGCGGCAACGCAGCCAGGACGGGACGGAAGCGAGGGGGTGCGAACGGCGGAAGTGCGAACTCAGACCTCAGCCTTCGATCATCAGGTGCAGTCCCAGAGCCCGGTAGCTCTTTAGGAATATTCCTGGACGAGCTAAGGTTCATGACATGTGCCGAGTCAAGGGATGTGCTCCAGCTCCTACCGATCTAGAGGGCGGCCAGCAGATTTGCGGCCGCGTGTATCTCCGTCACACCACCGTTGCCTGCACACACGTAGGTTCATGTGTCGACCCAGCCAGCGCTCCGGTCGTCGTTGCTTAGAGCCGTCCCCAAAGCTCCTGAACCCTTTGTGTAGGACGGTCTCAAAAGGCAGGATTAATTTCAACATCGTGCTCTGGTGTCTCCTGGCAACGTAGCACTTCCCACCAAAGGTACCTTGGGGGAAAGAGCCCATGGCACGTTATCACCTGCGGTTATTAAAAGACGTGCGCCCGAGCAGAGAGCCACCGTCAGCACGCCGTCCGAGAGAACATCCACCCAGCTCACCCAGAGAGCTGTATCACAGAGATATAGTGGCCGTTGCGCGCGTGGCTTGACTAATGTCCATGTGTCGGTTGGTGGAGATGGCACTTTTTCCCATATCACATGATGCATAGCAAACACTCTGAAATTTTAGCGATGACACCTTTGCTTGCCAAGTCAGGGATTGGCTTTTGTCTGTCAAGAAATGCCTGCTCGGGCATCTGGTATATGGTGGGGGCTAGGTCCAGTCTGATGGGCCATGACGTGGCGTGAACCGTCATCGTGAGTCCACCAGACTGGATAAGGTCATATCATATTCCAATGCCAAAAGCCTGGCGAATGCCGACATTCAGGCTTGTTGTGCTATATTGTGATGTGGATTGGGTTAAAGTTTTCTTCTCTAATCTCCCGAAACATGGAAGACAGAAGGCTATGTAATATTCTGCTAGACGTGGCCGCTGAGTACGGCGTGCAGGTACGTGCGAAACTGGCGGGAAGAGAAGGTTTAGGATGGGTCTCTGGGTGGGCGTGGTTGGTACACGGGAGTTCGTCGGCGATGGTGGAGGCAGAAGCGGAGGCTGATCCCTGATCATGACTCAGAGAGACATGAGAGCAGTCTGAGGAACGCTTGGTGAGTGGGCGGAGGAGGATGAGGCGGAGACAAAGTGTGACATGTGTTGGAGAGGCCCGCGCGGGTCCAGTCTGGCCTTTTTTTAGGCCAAGGTGTTTCCCTTCCATTTCAACTCATCGAATTCGCTGCAATGTGACTAGACATGTGAGGTGGTGGGTTAACCCACTTTATGTACTTGCCCTCCACTTATGCGGTATACGGCAAGGCGGTGCATAGTGACAGTCGGCGCTGTGTGAATTCATAGAGCCTTGCTCAGAAGAAGGCCAGTGCTTGAGAGGTCCTGGTACCATTTTGACGGCGATAAGCTGAGTGAGCTGGGATTGCGCTGACCGGGTACGGCTGGCGGAATCATATCAGCTGGGACTTCATGTGCGACTCGCCTCCCCGGTCCCTCTTTGTGGCGGGACACGTATTTGACACTACGCACCCAGTCGTCGTTCCTCCTCGATCCACTGATGAAGCCGCGTCTGCGAAAGCAAATTCTGTTCTGGCAGGAAAAGACCAGGAGAGTGGATCCGCAATGTTCGTCATCATCAGTCAATCATCAACACAGTGACTGGTCGTCCTGACTTTCTTGCACTCCAGAAACTGCGGGCTACGAGCAAGGGGCACTGCAGGCTTTGTCCGAGGACCAGCGAAGGCCGGTGATTTTTTTCCGATTGACCGGCTTCCTGTCACCTCCTCTGATGGGCATCAGTAACTGGGCGTCAGAGCAGACTAAATCATGCCTCTTGATCTTATAACATGCTTCTGACACCAAACCGCATTTGTCTTCAAAAGGTCTTCAGAATTTGGATTTAATCCACAATGGTGCGGGTACACGAGTTTAGACAATTAGGGCTAGTCTTCGATGATTGGTAAGCGTATGCTTGATTGAAGTGACAGACGCATATGTGGCCCTGTGGTCAGAGGAAGGTGACTATGAGGTAAAGACTTGCTAGATCAGGTTGCATTAACCACTGAAGGGACATAATGGGCGACGATGGTTCCGATTACTAATAATCACGAGGCAAGCAAGGCCCCTGACCCAGCCTGACAGGCCTGACGTTCCTAGTGTCAACTGACGATCCGCTGGTGACATACGCTAAGTTTTTCTCCATGCACTTGAACGGAGCACCTACCTACTCTGTACCTCTACCTGTCCAGTGTTCAAGCCGCTACCCCCCTCTTTGCTCGCTTGACGCACCTGCAATTTCGTCTCCATGTTACAGAATAATAAAAAAATTTGAGAATGAGAATGGGAATCAGTTTTGGAAAGTCCACGTTAATTGAAGTAGACGGCAAATTCACAACTATTCTACAAATCCCTCTAAATCAAACAGAAATGTGGCTCGTATTCAAATGTTAACTGCAAGGTGTCTAATCAGCAAATCTGGACTGGGCAAAAGTCCAAAAAACACGTAACTGTTATGTTTTTGTGGTATAATAAACTGTTATTTTTTGATTCACCTTTCAATTTCACCTGTGGTGAAAAAGAATTGCTGTTTTTAAGATTTACGAAGATGCATGGGTGCGTCAATTAACATTGCAGTTGCGCAAAAGTCAAAAAACACTTAACTTTGATTTTTTTGAATATTATAAACGGTATTTTATGGCACCGTTTCAATTCAAGCCTGTGGTGAATATAAAATTGCTGTTTTAAAGATTTACGTAGGATGCTGGCGGTCAATGAACAATGCTGGGTGCGGCAAAAGTCAAAAAACACGTACCTGTATGTTTTGATTATAATAGGAACGGGAATTTTATGAGCGACCTTTCATATTCACACTGTGGTGAATATAGAATGCTGTGTTTTTAAAAGATTAAGCTTAATATGCTGACGTCAATGAACGGTGCTGGGGTGCGCAAAGTCAAGAAAATAACACTAACGTGCTATGTTATGAGATATAATAAGACTGGGTATTTTTTTGCACCTTTCACTTTCACCAGTTGTGAAATATGAATAATTAGCTGTTTTAAAAATGAATTTACGTATATGTCTGGGCGTCAATGACAGTGCTGGTGCGCAAAAGTCAAAAAAACACGTATACTTGTTAAGTTTTGGATATAATGTAAACTGCGTAATATGTTTTTGGCACCATTTCAATTTCACCTGTGGTGAATATAGAATTGGCCTGTTTTATAAGTATTTACTTAGATGCTATTTCGTCAAAGACAGTGCTGTGTGCGCAAAAGTCAAAAAACACGTAACGTTATGTTTTGATATAATAAACGGTATTTTTTGCAAACCTTTCAATTCACCTGTGGTGAAATATAGAATTGCTTGTTTTAAGATATAACGTAGAAGCTGACGTCAATGAACAGTGCCTGGATGCGCAAAGTCAAAAAACACGTAACTGTTGCATTTATTTGATAAAATAAACGGGTATTTTTTGCACTTGTCAATTCACGCTGTGGTAATAAAGAAATGCTTGTATAAGGATTTTACGTAATGCTGCTTCAATTAACTTGCTGGGTGGCAATAAGCTCAAAAACACACGAAACTGTTATGTTTTGATATATTATAAACGGTAATTTTTTGCACCTTTTCAAATCACCGTGTGTGAATATAGAATTGGCTGGTTTTAAGATTTTACGTAGATGCTGCGTCAATGAACAGTGCTTGTTGTGCGCAAAAGTAAAAAAAAAAAACGTAACTGTTTATGTTTTGATAGTAATAATACTGGTATTTTTTATTGCACGTGTTCAATCGACCAGTGGTGAATAAAGGGAATTGCTGCCTGTTTTATAAGATTTATCGTATATGCTGGCGTTCAATTGAACATGTGGCTGGGTGCGCAAAAGTCGAAAAATCACGTAACTTGTTATGTTTTGATATAATAAACGGTATTTTTTTGCACCTTTCAATTCACCCTGTGGTGAATATATAAATAGCAGTATTTAAGATTTACGTATGATCAGCGTCAATGAAAGCATTGCTGGGTGCGAGGCGAAAGTCAAAAACACGTAACTGTGATGTTTCCTGTACGATACAATATGTATTTTTGGCAACAAACAACCTGTGGCTGGACAACAGATTTAGCTGGATTGTAATTTAAGTGCAATGTGGAGTATAAACAACATGTCAAGGTGTAATGGGTAAAATTTAACTCCTGACTGAAATGTAAACTGATAATAAAAGTAGGAGGTTTTTGCACCAAACAAAAGAACCTCAGCAGTTACAGAAATGTGTTTTATCAATATAAGTTTCAGACGCTGTGTTGCCCAATATTCCCCCCCCCCCCCCCAGGAAATATTTCAATACAACTTGTTAATAATAAAGATATTATCCACTACAATGTCTACACTAAGTCATGGGAACTTTATCCAGTGTTCTTTGATAGATAGAGACTTGTTCTGTGTTTCACCGCTGGCGGGGTATCCCCCCCCTCCCCCCCACCCGCGACCCACCGCTCGGAAATTTACAGCGGTAGATTGCTGCTTTAAAATTCTCTAGCTAGACTACATAAAATGTTCAAATCTCTATATCTAAAACTATAATTGGAAGGTTCACATGCTTAATAGTAGAGTTTCTTTCTCTGGGTGGCAGAAATAGGACTTAATTTCGCTGATGCTGTTTTGGGCCACAGGAATAGCGCAGGTCCCTATCCCTACTGAGACCTGAGAGACACTGAGTCTGAAACAGGAAAGTTGTTGCATGTAAAGACGAGGTCATATGATTTTTTTCCAGCCAAACGCTAACCATACAACATCCCAGTCCATGACGCGCACACACAGACGTACGCCCTGTGCTCTATTCTGTTAATCTGGATTTGCTGGCCCGCCAAAACTTTACAGAAAGCGCCTAAATCAGAAAGTAAATGCAGCCACCATGAAAAAGGTGCTATCTTAATAGTATGATGCACAGATTTTAACCTTAATTAATCTGCATGAATTCTGGAAATTTCTGATCGACATCATAAAAACCTTGCCAATTTCAACTTTGTCGATAAACATCGCGTCAGCACTAATCAGAGATTAGATCAGCCATGCCTGCCATCACCCAATACTTTTACAAATGATTCTGTGAGTACTTCTGGCTACCCCTGCCACAACTACAATTCTTGATGCAGCGTGTAACCCCGACCTGATGACCAAGTGACACATCTGGCTGGGACCAGCGTGCTTCCATTCTACGACCCACCATACTTTACCAGGGACTGGTCCGGCGTACCGAGACCGTCAAGCCCGCCATCATGCTCACTGACTTGGTGGCCATTATGTAGCCGTTCTAATGCTGCTGTCGACCTCACACTAAAAGGTTCTTCTCATGAGCTGTTACTACTGCTTGCTTGTCGTCGCATCCAACTTACGTGTCTCCAAGGTCACTCTTTGGCTTGATGCTAGGCTGCTGCCCACCCACCTCGTCCTCATTACATAGTACAACCTTAGGCTGCCTGGCCACAGTACCTCAAAATTCAGGTCATTTGATGCCACTGCTCCAGCCTGATGCTTGTGCTCGGCTGCTTGTTGCTTGCCGGCCACCTCCACATCTGTGCAATTGTGGGCCAACTTTTACTTGGTACCTACTCATGCGTGCTGTTACCGGGGATGACCGTCTCCCCTCATCCACCTACCGAGTCATTGTTGCATTCTGTAGCCTAACTCATGTCTGATTGACCTGGACCCTCCTACAAGTCTGTCTTTGTGCCACTCTGTGGCCTACTTATGCTGCTGACACCTCCTCAGTCTGTCATTGTGCCACTCTGTGGCACAATGATGCTGCTGCTGCCACCACCTCCTCATTATGTCACCTACCTCCCGCCACCTCAAAATTATGTCATTGTGCCACTCTCCCGCCTGATGCTGCTGCTGTTGCTGCCGCCACCTCCACACTGTGCAATTGTGCCACTCTGTGGCCTACTCAAGCTGCCGCCACCTCCATACTATGTAATTTTGCCACTCTGTGGCCTAGTCATGCTACGCCCACCTGCACCCACTGTCATTGTGCCACTCTGTGGCCTACTCATGATTCTGACACCTCCACAATCTGTCATTGTGCCACTCTGTGACCTACTCATGCTGCTGTTACCTCCACCACCTGTCATTGTGCCATTCTGTGGCCTACTCATGCTGATACCACCTCCACAATCTGTCATTGTGCCACTCTGTGGCCTACTTATGCTGCTGACACCTCCTCAGTCTATCATTGTGCCACTCTGGGGCCTAGTCTTGCTGCGCCACCTCCACACTATGTCATTGTGCCACTCTGTGGCCTACTCATGTTGCTGCCACCTCCACAACCTGTCATTGTGCCACTCTGTGGCCTACTCATGCTGATGCCCCCTCAACAATCTGTCATTGTGCCACTCTGTGGCCTTCTTATGCTGCTGCCACCTCCTCAGTCTGTCTGTGCCATTTATTTCATAGTTTCATAGTTTGTAAGGCCGAAAAAAAGACGAGACGTCCATCCAGTTCAGCCTGTTGTGCTAAGGTGTTGATCCAGAGGAAGGCAAAAAAACCCAATGAGGTAGAAGCCAATTGTCCTCATTTTAGGGAAAAATTCCTTCCCGACTCCAATCTGGCAATCGGAAAAATCCCTGGATCAATGACCCCAATCCAGAATCCTAGACACTATAACTTGTTATATTATTACTTTCCAGAAATGCATCCAAACCCTTTTTGAACTCTGTTAGTGAATTCACCATGACAATTTCCTCTGGCAGAGAGTTCCACAGTCTCACTGCTCTTACAGTAAAGAATCCCTTTCTATGTTTATGTAGAAACTTTCGTTCCTCAAGACGTAGAGGATGCCCCCTTGTTCTAGATACAGCCCTGGGTATAAATAAATCTTGGGAGAGATCTCTATATTGACCTTTGATGTATTTAAACATATTTATTATGTCCCCCCGAAGCCGTCTTTTCTCTAAACTAAATAACCCCAATCTTGCTAATCTTTCTGGGTATTGTAGTCCACCCAGTCCTTTTATTATTTTTGTCGCCCGCCTTTGTACCTGTTCAAGCTCTACAATGTCTTTCCTGTGCACTGGTGCCCAAAACTGTACACAATATTCCATGTGTGGTCTAACCAGTGACTTGTATAATGGGAGAATAATGTTCTCATCATGTGCCTCTATGCCCCTTTTAATGCACCCCATGATCCTATTTGCCTTGGCAGCTGCTGTCTGACACTGGCTGCTACAATTAAGTTTACTGTCCACCAGGATTCCCAAGTCCTTCTCCATGTCACTTTTACCCAGCTTTTTTTCCATTTAACATGTAGTCATGTAATGGATTTTTCCTCCCCATGTGCATAACCTTGCATTCATCTGTGTTAAACCTCATCTGCCATTTCCCTGCGCAGGTCTCCAACTTATCCAGATCCCTTTGTAATAACACATTATCCTCTATTGTGTTGATTACTTTACAGAGCTTAGTATCGTCTGCAAAGATTGATATTCTACTGTGCAATCCATGTGTAAGATCGTTAATGAAAATGTTGAAGAGGATAGGGCCCAATACTGACCCTTATGGTACCCCACTAGTAACAGCAATCCAGTCATAGTATGTACCGTTAATTACTACCCTTTGTTTTCTATCAGTGAGTCAGTTGCTGACCCACTTGCACACATTTTCCCCCAGTCCAACCATTCTCATTTTATTTATCAACCTTTTATGTGGCACCGTATCAAATGCTTTAGAAAAATCTAGATATTTGACATCCAGTGCCTCACCTCGATCCAGTCTAGCACTGACTTCCTCATAGAAGCTGATGAGATTAGTCTGACATAACCGATCCTTCATAAACCCATGCTGGAACGGCGTTATACATTTATTTTCAATGAGATACTCCAGGATAGCATCTCTGAGAAAACCTTCATACATTTTACCTACAACAGAGGTCAAACTTACCGGCCTATAGTTTCCTGGATCACTTTTTGACCCCTTTTTGAATATTGGCACCAGATTTGTTATGCGCCAATGCTTTGGGACATACCCCGTTATTAGACAGTCCATAAATATTAAGAAGAGGGGCCTATCTATGACATTACTTAACTCCCTTAGGACACGTGGGTTTATGCCATCTGGACCTGGGGATTTGTCTATTTTAATCTTCTGTGGCCTATTCATGCTGCGCCACCTCCACACTATGTCATTGTGCCACTCTGTGGCCTACTCATGCTGCTGCCAACTGACCACTCTCTCACTCGACCACCCTGTGGTTTCCTTATGCTGTTTCCACCCTCCACCACTTTATGACACTGCCACTATGTTTGGTTTTCCCCTTCTTTTAATCTGTCAGAAGGAATGAAAAGGACAAACAAAACCAATTGTGTCTTCGGAGAAGCCGTAAGGCCAGTATGACAGGGTCCTTTGTTTGAATAAGGATTGTCTGATGATTAGGTATCCAAAAGCAGAAGTGAATACAAGACACAGACTACATGCAAATATTCCATTTGCTTGTCATTTCTGTTTTGGATCAACTACTGTTTCTTTTTTACTTGAGCAATACTGATGGACTATTGACCGATTGAAAGCGGACACTAATGAATCAAAGGAAGGGTAAAATGATCAGTGACGTTGATGCAAAATTACTGCCGACACCCTCTCCACTCTTTTGGGGGAGGTGGGGGGGGGGGTTCTACATGTATCAGTGTTTAACAGAACAGGTTCTGTCATAATCTGTGGAATCATCTAATGAAGGTGTAAAAGGAGTGCTCTCTTTGACGCTATAGAGGGATTTTGGCCATTTGCTCGGTTCTTTCTAGCTGGCGCTGACATTAACCTGTCAGGCTGCGTTCCCACTTCAGTTATTTGGTCAGTTTTTACACCATAACTGCCCAGATAAATGAAGTGGGGAAGCATTTAAAACGGGAGGCGGGCACTGCGGTAAAACAACAAAAATTTCAAACCAAAAGCCCATTTTTGTTTTCAAAAATGCTACAACCCATACAGGTGGAGTCAGGAAAAGTTGTTTTAAGGGAAAATTTGGGCAAAAAAAAAAAAAATACAGAGAAAATGATTTTTGGGTTCAAATATTTTCACCTTTTCCCTTCTTAAAAGTTTTTTGTTTTTCGGACAAAAGCTAAAAAGAACAGACACCAGGACTGGCCCTGCATTGCTGATTGCAAAAACCCCAAAAAAAAAAAAAAAAAAAATTTTTAAGGGGTGGGGTTGTGAATTTTTTTTTTTTAAAAAAATTTTACCCAAGTTAGAATATAATTTTTTTTGTTAAAATTTCTCACCAACAAGGGGGCGCACTAAAAACCACGGGGCCCCAATTTTCCCGAAAAAATTTTTTGGCCAATTCCCTTCGGGCAAAGGGGCCGAAAAAAAAAAACTAAAAGGGGCCCCCACTGAAATTTGGCCCAAATGGGGGACGTTTGGTTTTTCCATTTGGTTTTAAGAAAAGAAAGGGCCCCAAATGACAAAAATTCCCCTGGGCAAAAAAACAAAAAAAAAAAAAACGGGAAGGGGAATTAGTGATAAAGTAGAGGGGGGGAAAAACAAAAAAAATTTGGGCCAAGGGAACACAGTTGTGGGGGGTACGGCCACCCACAGCCATGAGGTCAGAAGTGGCAAAATGACATTCTGGAGGTGGCAAAAAAAACAAAAAAAAAAAAAAAAAAACACAAAAAAAAAAAAACACAAAAAAAAAAAAAAAAAAAAAAAACAACAAACAGAAAAAAAAAAAAAAAAAAAAAGAAAAAAAATAAAAAAAAAAAAAAAAAAACTGGAGCGAAAAACAAAAAAGAAAATAAAAAAAAAAAAAAAGAAAAAAAAAAATACGAAAAAAAAAAAAAAAAACAAAAAAAAGAAAAACAAAAAAACTGGAGAAAACCCCAAGTGGCACATTACACGTGTGGGGGCACGGCAGCCCCACGCCCAAGCATGGGTCAGAGGTTGGCAAAATGACATTTGGAGTGGGCAAAAAAAAAAGAAAAAAAAAAAAAAAAAAACAAAAAAAAAAAAAAAAAAAAAAAACAAAAAAAAAAAAAAAAAACAAAAAAAGGCCAAAAAAAACAAAAAACAAAAAAGGGGGCACAAAAAAAAAAAAAAAAAAAAAAACGGATTTTGGCCACAGAGTGGCACAATGACAAAGTTGGGGAACAGCAGCAAGCACAGCATGGGGGTCGACATTTGGACTTGACATTTTGGGGGGGCAAAAAAACTTTTTGGGCCACAGGGGCCATAACAGGGGGCACGGCACAGAAGCATGAGGTAAAAGGGAAATTTCTTGAGGGGCCCGAAAACTGAGTAGACAGGTGGCAAAATGACCGGGGGGGGGCAAGCAACAAACAAAAAAAAAAAAAAAACCAAACAAAAAAAAAAACCCAAAAAAACGGAGTAGGCCACAGATGGCCAAGCACCCAGGGGGAGGCCGGCCCACAGAGCAGAGGTGAAGGGGGCACAAGCCCATTTGGAGTGAAAAAGGAGAACAAAGAGTACAAAAGTGTGGAGGTCCCCCCGGAAGAGCTGGGGAAACAGTGGCCAAGCAATTTTTGGGGGGTCAAAACGGGGATAGGCCAGAGTGCAAAGCACAGGGTGGGAGGGCCGGGAGCACAGATGGGGAAGGGGGTTACATTTTTAAAGGGAGGAGAGGAAGCAAGGGGACAATTAACAAGTGTGGGGGGTTCACGGCACAGAAAAGCATGAGGTCAGACAGTGGCACAATCATTCGGGAGGGGAAAAAAAAAAAAACAGGAGTAGGCCCCAAGTGCAAAATGACAAAGTGTGGAGGTAAAACGGCAGCAGAACATGAGGTGGGACGTGGCACAATAACTTCGGAGGTGGAAAAAACAGGAAAGAAAGGCCAAAAGGTGGCAAAATGACCAGTGGGGGAGGTCACGGGCAGCAGCAACATAGGTCAGACAGTGGCACAAGACAATAAAAGGGGCCCCAAAAACAGGAGTGGCACAAGTGGCACAATGACAAGTTTGGAGGCCCACACACAGGGGTGGGGAAGTGGCACAATGACAAATGGGGGTGGCAAAACGGGTGGAAGGTGGCCAAGGGGCCAGTTGGGGGGTCACGGGCCAAAGAGCATGAGGTAGACAGTGACAAAATGAATTAGGAGGGGGCAAAGACTGGAGTGGCCCCCAGAGGTAAAACAAGGGGAACGGTGGGAGGTCACGGCAGCAGCACCCACATGAGGTCAAGAGTGGCACAATGACAATCCCGGGGGTGGCAAAACGGAGGGGGGCCAAGATGGCAAAAATGACACAGTGTGGAGGTCCCGGTACCCGGGAGCATGACGTCAGGGCAGTGGCACATGACACTCGGGAGGGGGCAAAAACGGAGTAGGCCACAGATGGCCAAAAATGAACACATGTGGAGGGCACGGCAGCACCCACAGCAGCAGCATGAGGTCAGAGAGTGGCAAAATGAAATTTTGGAGGTGGCAAACAGGAATAGGTCACAGGGGGCCCAAAAATTTGGACACAGAGTGGGGCCCACGGCAGCAGCTGAGGTCAGAGAGTTCACAATGAAAAAATTCTGGAGCTGGAAAAAAACAGGAGTAGGCCACAGGTGGCACATGACAAAGTGTGGAGGTCACAGCAGCACAGATGAGGTCAGACGTGGCACAATGACATTCTTGAGGTGGCCAAAAACTGGGGTAGGCCAAGAGTGGCACGATGAACAGGTGGAGGTCAGCTGAGCAGCCAGCATGAGGTCAGACAGTGGCCACAAGGGACATTCTTAAGCTGGCAAAAACGGGAGTAGGCCACAGAGTGGCACAGTGAACATGTGGAGGTTCCCCGGCACGCAGCATGAGGTCAGAAAGTGGCACAATGACATTCTGGAGGTGGCAAAACGGAGTTACACAGAGTGGCACAATGACACAGTGTGGATTCTGGCAGCAGCAGCATGAGGTCAGACAGTGGCACAATGACAAATTTGGGAGGTGGCAAAAATAGGAGTAGGCCACAGAGTGGAAACAATGACCGGGTGGAGTGCACGGCAAAAGCAGCATGAGGTCAAGACAGTGGAAACATTGAAATTCTAAAGGTGGCCAAAAAATGGGAGTAGGCCAAGAGTGGCACAGTGACACATGTGGATGGTCACGGCAAGCAGACAACATGGGGGTCAGACATTTGCACAAATTGAATTCTGGAAGTGGCCAAAAACAGGAGTAGGCCCACAGAGTGGCACAATGACACAGTGTGGAGTCCCGGCAGCGCAGCATGGGGGTCAGTCATTGGTACAATGACCAAATTCTGGAGTTGGCAAAAACAGGAGTGGGCCCACAGAGTGGCAAATGACACAGGTTGGAGGGCACGCAGCAGCCAGGATGAGGTCAGACAGTGGACATTGAATTTCTAAAGGGTTTGGAAAAAAACTGGGGGAGGCCACAGAGTGGCACAATGACAGAGTGTGGAGGTCAGGGGCCCAAGCAGCAGCATGAGGTCAAACAGTGGCATAATGACATTCTGGAGGTGGAAAAAGCTGGAGTAGGCCACACAGTGGCACAATGACACAGTGTGGAGGTCACGGCAGCAGTAACATGAGGTCAGACAGTGGTACAGTGACAAATTCGGAGGTGGCAAAAACAGGAGTAGGCCACAAAGTGGCACAATGACAAAGTGTGGAGGGCACGGCAGCAGCAGAAATGAGGTCAGACAGGGCACAATGACATTCTGGAGGTGGCAAAAACAGGAGTAGCCACAGAGTGGCACAATGACACAGGTGTGGAGGTCACGGCAGCCGCAGAAGCATGAGGTCAGAGAGTGGCATATGACATTTCGGAGGTGGCAAAAACAGGAGTAGGCCACAGAGTGGCACAATGACACAGTGTGGAGGTCACGGTAGCAGCAGCATGACGTCAGTCAGTGGCACAATGACACTCTGGCGGTGGCACAAACACGAGTAGGCCACAGAGGGGCACACAGACACAGGGTGGAGGGCACGGCAGCAGCAACAACAGCAGCAGCAGTATGAGGTCATAGAGAGGAATAATGACACAGTGTGGAGGTCACGGCAGCAGAAGCATGAGGTCAGACAGTGGCACAATGACATTCTGGAGGTGGCAAAAACAGGAGTCGGCCAAAGAGTGGCACAATGACACAGTGTGGAGGTCACGGCAGCAGCAACATGAGGTCAGACAGTGGCACAATGACAAATTCGAAAGTGGCAAAAACAGGAGTAGGCCACAAAGTGGCACAATGACAGAGTGTGGAGGGCATGGCAGCAGCATGAGGTCAGACAGTGGCACAATGACATTATGGAGGTGGCAGAAACAGGAGTAGGCCACAGAGTGGCACAATGACACAGTGTGGAGGTCACGGCAGCAGCAGCATGAGGTCAGACAGTGACAAAATGACATTATGGAGGTGACAAAGACTGGAGTAGGCCACAGAGTGGAACAATGACACAGTGTGGAGGTCACGGCAGCAGCAGCAGCATGAGGTCAGAGAGTGGCACAAAGACAATCCGGAGGTGGCAAAACAGGAGTACGCCACAGAGTGGCACAATGACACACTGTGGAGGTCTCGGTCGCAGCAGCATGACGTCAGGCAGTGGCACAATGACACTCTGGAGGTGGCAAAAACAGGAGTAGGCCACAGAGTGGCACAATGACACAGTGTGGAGGGCACAGCAGCAGCCACAGCAGCAGCATGAGGCCCAGAGGTGGCACAATGACATTCTGGAGTTGGCAAAAACGGGAGTAGGTCACAGAGTGGCACAATGACACAGAGTGGAGGTCACGGCGCAGCATGAGGTCAGAGGTTGCAAAAAGAAAAATTCTGGAGTGGCAAAAACTGGAGTGGGGCCACAGAGGGGCACAATGACAAAGTGTGGAGGTCACAGCCAGCGCATGAGGTCAGACAGTGGACAATGCATTCTGAGGGGGCAAAAATGGGGGTAGGAAAAGAGGGGGCAGATAAACCAGTGGGGGGGTACGGCAAGCAGCATGGGGGTCGGGACAGTGGAAAATTTCTTCTTTAGGTGGAAAAAAACTGGAGGGGCCACAGGGTGGCACGTGACACGTGTGGAGGCACGGCAGCGAACATGGGGTCAGAAAGTGGCCAATGACTTTTGGGAGGGGGCAAAAACAGGAGTAGGCACAGAGTCCCAAACAATGAACAGGGTGGAGGGCAGGGCAGCAGCAGTGAGGTCGGGACAGTAAAACTTTGAAATTCTAAAGGGGGAAAAAAAAACGGGGAGTAGGCCACAGAGTGGCACAATGTCTTAGTGGGGGAGGTGGGGCAGATCAGCATGAGGTAAAACGTGGCACTATGACATTCTGGGGTGGAAAAAGCGGGATGGGCCCCAACAGTGCCAAAGGGACACGTGTGGAGGCCGGGGCAGCAGAAAAATGAGGTAGACTGGAAAGGGGAAAAATTCGGAGGTGGCAAAACAAGGAGTGGGCCCACAAAGGGGAAAATTTGAACATTTTGTGGAGGGCACGGCAGCGGGCAGCATGGGGTTTTCCCAAGACAGGGGCCCACAAACTTTTTTTGGGGGTGGAAAAAAACAGGAGTAGGCCACAGGTGGAACAAGGGGAAACGTGGGGGGTACGGCAGCGCAGCGGGCATGAGGCCCAGAGAGTGGCATAATGAAAAATTTCGGAGGGGGAAAAAAACGGGAGAGGCCACAGAGTGGCACAATGACACAGTGTGGGGGTCCCGGAAACAGCAGGCCATGCGTTAGTCAGTGGCACAATGACCTTGGGGTGGCAAAAAACAGGAGTGGGCCCACAGAGGGGCCCACAAGGGGCCCAAGGGGGTGGGGGCCCCCACGGCAGCAAAAAAAACAGCCCCAGCAGCATGAGGCCCAGAGAGGGGCCCACAATGACACAGTGGTGGAGGAGGACTGCACCCAACAACAACAGCAGCACCCAGCTTGAAGGTAATGAGGGGGCACAATGACGAGTGTTGAAGGGGGGTTGGAAAATTACCGTCCTAGTAAAGTTGGTTGGGGGGAAAGATGGAAAACGTCAGCAGTGTGTGGCATCAGGTGGTGGCGGCATCAAAAATAGGGGGCTGAGGGGGTAGTTTGACCCGGGGACTCATTTTCACATTTTTGGGGGAAGGCGTCATGGCTGTTTGGTAGTTGACGATAAGGTTTTTGGGTTGTGTGGAAATCCGGCCGATCCACGTTGTTTTCATTTGACAAAGGTCAGTCTTTCCCACATTTCCGTGGAAAGCGGGTTTTCCTTGGGGAAACCAATGGCCCCCGCCGAAGAAACACCGCTTGATGCCAACAAATTGGCCTTTTGGGGGGGAAACAGCCTTCTCCACTGAAAAACTGGGCCAAAGTTGCAGCCCCCACATCCAGTTTGGTGCCCGTAGTCCAGGGGAAATCTTTTTTAACTGGGGGTGGCAGATTTTGTGTCCAAGTAGGCCCCCCACCTTTTGGGTTTGGGGGCTGCTCCAGGTCCTGTGCTGTACTGGGGGACTCCCCATCCTCACTAGGGGGGGTTGAAGGGGGGTGTCATCAGTGACCCCCGACTTGGGGTTGCTGCTGAGGGTGGTACGCCCCTACCCCCCCCACCCCCCTTTCCCCCCACCCAGCGGGGAAATTTATTTTAAGTAAAGCGCAGAAGAACTCCCAGTCAGAACTGTCAAAAGGAGGGCGATGTGAAAATTTGGCAGCGGCCAATTGATACGGAGGATTTCCTTTTTAGAATTTGAGTTTGTCCTCCCTCTCAGAGTGGGAAAAAAAGGGTCCCATTTTGGACCGGGGAAACAAGGGTTCCCAATTTGGGGGGAGAGCCCGAAGTCATCCCTCTGCGGATGGTGGAAAAAAAATTGGCTGTCACTTTGGCCCGGCAAAAACGGCCCTGTGGGGGGCCATTGCACAAGTGACTGAGGGGGTCCCTGCCTCCTCTCCACTGATAATGACCACGTTTTTTTGGGGGGGATTGCCTCATCTTCCTCATCTCCATTACTTTCACCATCTACTCCTGCTCCCCCTTCCTTTTCACCGGGTAAAAAAAAACCCCCATTTCACCAGAAAAAATGTTTTTGCCCTCCAATCCCCCTTCCCCCCTCCTTTTTCCCCCAAAAAATTTTTTTTTTTTTTTTTAAAAAACCCCCCCCCCCCCCCCCCTTTTTAAAATCATTTTCTTTTGGGGCCCGGGGATTTTTAGTCGCAAGGGTTCCCCGTCCCCCGCCCAAAAAGATTTCTCAGATTCCGTTTCCCTGACATGAAACAGTGGAATGACGTTATTCATCCCCTAGTCCCTTTGGGGGATGGACAAATAACGGGGGGGCCCCCCCTCGAAGGGGCCTAAAAACAAAGGGGCAGGGGGTCCCGAAAGGGAGTGCCCTGTCTAAACATTGGCGCAGGAGCTCCATGGGAAAGCGAGGAGCGGGGAAGAAACCCGGGGGACCGGGAGTTGATGGCAAAGGGGAAAAAAAAGGTCCCTTCTGAAGGGGGGTTTTGGAAACCTTGAGGGGGTTTAAAAAAGGCATCGGTGCACACTGGGCACTGCTGCTGCTGCGGCGAGGATGGCCCTTTACATCTGAGCCCCATTTTTCCCAGGCCCCCGGAGGGTTTGACGCTGCTGTTTTGCGCGGGGCCGTGGTCCCAACTTTTGCTCCCGGGGCCAACCCCTTAAACTTTTTTGCCCACAGATTCTCTTTACCCAAAAAATTTGGGTCCTCTGGTGTTTAGAAAAAGAATTTGCCACACCGCTGAGTAGCGGGATTATTACTGCCAACGCTCCGCAATGATTTAAATACTACCGCCGCTGCCTCGCTGAGGGCCCGGGGGGCTACTTTCTTGGACCCTTTTTTGAAACGGGTTTTCTACCCCCTGGCCCGTTGGCTCTGACCCCACACTTTTCTGCTCCCTGCTGACGCAAAGGCCCCACAACCCAATTTTTGGGGTGCGCCCCTGCCTTACATGCCCAAATGATAAACCCTTTCTCCTGACGAGGTGAAACCTTGCTTCCCCGGTCCCAGTGCGGTCCCAATACATCCCTTTATTTATTTTTTGTTTCATCGGGCACTGCTTGGGCCCATTTTTCCCCCCTTTGGTATGCAAAAGGTGACCCCTCACAACTTGACCTCCCCTGCCACCCCTCCCTTCCCATACTTTTTCCACCTACTGAAGAAACAGGGGATAAATTTGGGGCCCCCTTTTGTCGTGCCCAGTTTGCTTTCTGATGGCCCCCCCTCAAATTGTTCTCCTCGATTTTGTGGCGCTGAGGCCCCGGGCCAAATAGTTGATCCCCTGGCTGAGGGAAACCATGGTGGGGCAGAGGCGGGTTGAGGGCAGGGGGGGAGGGCCCTGACCCGCTCCCGGGCCATGCCAACTAAGGGTTGTGTCTAGACGTTCCCAACCGACTCTTGGCTGGGGTTGTCAGATTGTAATCTGGGAGGAAGGTGGATGACGCCTGCAACCAATCAAGAAACCATTAGGTTGCGAACAACACCACGGCCGCTATGATGGGGACACCGGCAGTTCTGGCCTCACCGTGTGACCCTGACTGCGGACTCGCTTTGCTGTGACTGCAGACCTGGGCGCTGCTCCAGGAAGTTTGTGCCACTGAGCCACTTTCAGGTTTGATTAGCCTGCCACCTCTCTGTTTGACATTTGTTTGTTCTAAAAATTTACTAGACACTGTTTATGAGATTTCTGTATGTGATAAATACACACCTGTATTTGACTCCCAAATTACCCGTAACAAGGCTTGGGTAAACACTTGATATAAATTATGCTCCAATAAATGGCCAGGAAAAATTTACTTGAGTATGTGTCGTTTACATAAAAACACTGTGTATTTTAATGAATGTCTCAAAAGCGCACAAAGATGTGTCTTAATTAACCTCGCGACTATGAATTATGCTCACAGGCAAAAATTGCTTCTTTGGCGGTGAAAAAAAGAAGGTTTCTTTAAGTGACCACAACAGTAGAACAACACTTAATTAACCACTGGATGTAAAATGTGTAAAAGATTGGAGCAACCAAAAACTTACCAGCTTTTGTAGGTGTTACCAATGTGTGAGTATTTTCGCTACAGAATAACAGAAAAAAATTGTAATTAACCTTTCGGTTGTGAATTATGCTACAGCAAAATGTCTTTTTTGGCGGTGACAAGACGGTTTTGTTTAATGAACCACAACAAAAGTTCAACTGCTTCAATTAACCCCTGGATGTAAATTGTGCAAAAAGAATTGAGCATCCAGAAAAATACCAGCTTTTAGATTGTTACAAATGGCGTGTATTTTTCGGTACACAGCATAGAGAAAAACTTGTATAATTATCTTTGGTTATGAATTATGGTACAGGAAAAATGTATTTTTTAGCGGTGGAAAAAAGACGGTTTCGTTTAGTCTCACCACAACAGCAGAACGACGCTTGATTAACACATGGATGTCAAATTGTGCAAAAGAATTTGAGCAACCAAAAAACTACCAGCTTTGTAGCGTGTTACAATGGGCGTGGTATTTAACGGGTACATGCACGAGAAAAACTTGTAATTAACCTTCGAGTTATGAATTATGATACAGGAAAAATGTTTTTTTGGCTGTGAAAAAAGACGGTTTTTTTCTTTTTAGTCACCACAACAGCAGAACAACGCTTTAATTAACCATGGATGTAAATTGGCAAAAAAATTGAGCATACAAAATACTACTCAGCTTTGTTGCGTGTTACAATGGCATCTATTGAACGGTACACAGCAAGAGAAAACTTGTTGTTATCTTCTTTAATGAAGTATGCTTATAGGATAAATGTTTATTGTTTTGTCGATGAAAAAGTATGGTTTCTTTTAGTCACACTAGTAGTGAGCGATTTTTAGCGAACAAAGTTGAAATCGGCACTGGTATTTACGTTGATCGGATTATTTAGATCACGCGATAATTTTAGGTTAAAAAATCTGTTGCATATCTTATTAATATCGCGCCATTTTCGTCGCTTCCTGTAATTTTGGCGCGGCAGCAATCAGCTTTCAGAATAGAGCAGGGTGAGATGTGTGTCGACGTCATGATGGGATGCTGTTGAGTTGCGGATTGGCTGAACAGATTCACATGACTCGTTTACATAGAACAGCCCTTCCTGTTCATGATCCAGTGTGTGTCAGCTATGTCATAGCAGTAGACGTGCGCTCTGCCCTCTGTCAAACGCTCAGCAAACAGCCAACGAAATTATTCTATTTCATTCACAGGAGCTCTACTTTTAGCTGTGATCTTGCAGAATTAGTTAGATAAGAGATTTGCAGATTTTAGGTAGTTAGCCCGAGAATTTTAAAGGCTCGCATGCTACCGCTGTAGCGGGCAGGAGCGGCGGGGGTGGGGGGGGTAGCGGGCACGTGGGCGACCCAGACAAGCACTATAAAGGATACTGGATATTGTACAGCCTAAAATTTGTTTAGACATTGCATTTGCTTATATGTAGGTTACAAGATCTTGTCTAGTCAAACTGCTGTCTATTTGTTAGGTGCAAACTCCACTTTTTTTCTCGCAGTATTACATTTCTCAACATAGGTGTTGTTTTTCAATTCTTGCCCAGTCCAGCTTTGTTGATATAGCCACCTTACAGTTAAATTTTGAACCAGCAATTTTGTAGTCACCACGAGGTGTACTGATAGGTGCCAAAAAATACCTTTATTATATGTATACATCTTCGAGACAGGTGTTTTTTTCACTATTTGGTCAGTCAAGCGTTTGTGATAGAGCTACTTTGCAGTTAAATTTTGAATACAGGCAATTTTGTAGTCACCACAGGTGAATTGATTAGGTGCCAAAAATTAACATTTTATTATCCCGATATAACATTTCAGATTCCATGTTTTTTTCACGTTTTGGCGCAGGCCAGCTCTGTTGTGATAGAGGTACCTAGAACTTAATTTCAATCCAAAAAGCAATTTTGTTTTGATTTGAGGGATTTGAGAATAGCTGTGATTTGCCGTCTTTTAATAAGAGACTTCCACAAAACTTCTTCCATAATTCTTCAAATTTTTATCTTTTCTGACATGGAGCCGAAATTCTGGGTAGTAAGCGAGCAAAGAGGAGGGTATAGGACATGGAGGTAGAGTACGAGAGAGAGAGAGGATGATAGAGATAGTGTGGCGACATACACGCATGGCCTGCGGTCGTCAGTTGCAGGACCGTCAGGAATGTCATCGCTGGGTCAGAGGCCCTGTGAATCTCAGTAACGAACGAGCATTGCCAATCTGTTCGTCAGTGTTAATGCAACTGATCCAGCAGTCTTACCTCCTCGTCACTCCCAGGCACGGCACAAATGTCGTCCATCAGCAATCATCAGCATGTCCAACATGAAGCGTGAACGGCAGCCCAAATGTCAACTGTGTACACACCACTGTGGAATAATCCATCTTTCTGATGACCTCTTTGATGACAAAATGTCGGTTGGGGTCAGAAGGCATGTCAAAAAGATCAAGAGGCCTAAGATGATGATCTTCTCTGCTCTGACGCCCAGTTTACTGATCTCCTTTCAGAGGAGAGAAGGAAGCGGTTCAATTCGCAAAAAATCCCGGGCGGTCGGCAACGCTTGCAGTCCCTCTAGCTTGTTAGCCCGCAGCTCCTGGATGCACAATGTCAAGGACGACCAACGTCCACCTGGGTTGATGATGATGATGACGACATTGCGGATCCACGTGGTCTTTTCAGCAGAATTTGCTTACGAGCACTTCATCACTGGACGAGGAGGAAAACGAGGGGGTATGTCGGGTTGGGGGGCCCCCGCCTAAAAAAGGGGAGGGGGCGGTCGCAGAAGTCTGCTGAAAAGATTCCGCCACCCGGTCACCCGGAAACCCCGCTCCCTCGTTTACCCCGTCAAAAAGGTCCAGGACCTCTCAAGCCTGGGCCCCTTTGAGCAAGCCTCTGTTTTCACCCAGCAAAGTCATATCCCCTTTCCCGAAAACAGCGGCCAGCTAGCACCCAGCCTTCTGTTTTCCCAGGTTCCGGAGCAGAAAAAAACATTTTAACCCCCAAAACCATCCCAAAGCCAAAAGCCTAAAATTTTCCCGGCTTTTGCCGGGCTTTTTGGCCTGGAAAAATTTTTCCTTTCCGTCTGGGGGGAAACCACAGAGGGGTTCCGCCACATAAAGGCCCTTTTGCCTGCCCCCAAATACCAGATGCCAGAGGCATTTTCTTTGCCGGGGAAAAGTTTTTTCCGCCCCTGGCCAGCCATTTTTTCATCAAAAATTTTCAAGCTTTTTTCCCTCCCAATCGGGCCCGGAAAAAAGTCCATCTGCCCCACCGACACCATGGACTAGAAAGGCACGGCCAAGGCCGCTATATCCTGGGGGACAGCTCACGGGGTTAAAGGGGTGGATGCCCTTGGGGGTGACGGTGGCTCTCAGGCTTGGCGAAACGTCTTCAAAAACCGCGGGGAATGGTGCGGGGCTCTTTCACCCAAGGTCCTCTGGTGGCATCTTTGTGCCCCAGAGAAACCAGGCCGTTTTTAAAATTTAAAACGCCCTTGGGGGGCCCGTCCCAAACGCAGGAAGAGCGTGGACGGCCTCCGAAACGGGGACCGAGCGCTGGCTGGGGGAAAAAGACCCTTTGTCCCCGGGGAAGGGTTTGGTTTTCGATAAGGGCGAAATCTGTTTGCCGCGATTAAGATCGGTGGGCGGGCAAAAACCCCCTTTGGGCCTGGCACATGTCATGAACCTTGTCGCCCAAAAAATTTTCAAAAGAGCCCCCGGGGTTTGGGGATTTGCCCCCTGAAGAAGGTCGAGGTCGGGTTTTCGCACTTCCCCGTTCGCAAACCCTGTTTTCGTCCCCCCTGGTGCGTTGCAGCTTAAAGTTTTCGGCCCCCCCCGTCAACCGTTTTCTTTGGACTTTGGCAACCGCGGGAATTTCCCACCCCCCACATGCCCCCAAAAAAAAAAAAAAAAGGAAAAAAAAATTGGGGTGGCACAGCGCAATGCCATTACGCAGAAAACGAAGTAAACCCCAGGGGCCCTGACAAGCAGCGGGGGCGACCTCGGGGGGTTTTGAGCCACCGAGGGAGGCAGGTGAAAAGTTGCACCATCCTTGCCATTTTTAAAGGAAGCCCCCAAAAGGTCAGTGGGGACAATGCATTGTCAGAAATAAAGCATTTGGTGATTTTATTTTCGGGAACGATCGTTGGACACTCTAAAAACATGGGTTTCCCCCCCCAGCAACAGGGGGGAGTTTGGACACAGATGCGGACAGGGGAGCCTTTCCCCTCCGTCGAATCCAAAAAGGCCCGACATTTTCCCTAAATTTTAATTCGGTTTAAAATTAGCATTTTTTTCGTGGTCCGGGTATGCAGGGAAAGCTTATCAGCTTTTCCAGGGTGCATATCTCAGGAAAGGTGGGGTTTGTGTTGAAGCTGTGCCGGAGGAAGCGGAGGAGGGGGAAAGGTATTCCTAACCCCGACTTAAACCGATGTCCCCCCTTTGGGGAAAAGAGGTTGGCGCAATTTTGAGACGGGGGGGAAGATGAGGAAGTTAAATTTTTTGCTAGTCCCCCTCGACCCAAAAGGTTTGGTGAGTTTAAAGGGGCCCATCCCCTCAAATGGGGGAAATGGATGCTCCATTTCCCCAAAATGATCTTTGCATTAAGGCCATCAAAATGAACAAAAATTACTGGGGGGCCCCCCCTCCTGGATTTTTCCCCCGGGACACAACAAAACCAGCACTTTTTCCTTTTCCCCCCCACCCAAATAGAGAGTAAAATGCAGGAAAATGGGGAAACCTTTCTGAAGATCAAATGGAGACATCTTTTGGTCTGCTTCACCCTTCCTCAAAAAAATTTAAAGGGGGGAACAACATTTAGCGACGTGGGCAGCAGTAGAGTGCCAAGTAAACCGGCCCCAGTTGGGAAAAGCAGGCAAGGTGGAGAAGCCTAATGGGGGGCCTTGGAATCTTTTTTTTTACCCCCTCACCCAAAGCATTCAATTCAGGGGGACACATCCCAAAAAACAGAGTCCAGCTTAAGAAACATGGTGCACGCTATCTGCGTCTCAACACCCATGTTTTTTTTATGTTTTTCCGGACCCAAAAAGCCCTTTTGGGTATCCAAAATGGACAATGGCTCGAGCTTTGCTCGCCCCGCCATAGAGGGTTGTCCTGCCCCCGCAGCCAAACCCCATTTCTGAACGGTCCCCCACCAAACTGGAGGGTCATTAAGACAAACGCATCCGGCTTCCACAGATAATGTGGAAACGTTTTGGGCTTTAAACAAGATGAATCAGGCATGGATATTGGGTGATTTTTGTTGGGCCCCCAAATTTTCCGGGTTACCCATTAGTTTCCCTCTTTCACAAATTTCCCCTTAAAAAGAAATGGGCCTCTTGAAAAAATTTTTTTTTTAAAAGATCATTTCCCTTTCTGCAATTTTTTTTTTCTCTTTTTCCCCAAAAGTTTATTTGGGGGTTTTGCTGTGAGGAGCTGTTTAAAAGACAGCAAGATTCATGGGCAACCCCCGTATTTCCATTTACCTTTTTTATCTTTGAAGTTTTTTCACATTGTCAATGGTTTTTTAGGTGATGTTGCTATGAATAACCCGCTAAAAATTTATGGCCTTGGGAAAAGGGAAAAGTGCTTTCCCAAAATGGATTTCCCCCATCACAATTTTTAATAGGGCCCGAGAAGTTATATTTTTAAATTTTTTTTTGGGGTTTATGTTGCGTTTTGGGTACAGCTATAATCCTGGTCATTTTGGAACAGAAATGGGGGCTTTTAAGTGGGATTTTCCCCTCACAAAAATTTTTTTAAAAGTGCTGGGGAAGTCATTTTTAGTATTTTTTGGGGTTTATGTTGCTGGGGAAAACAGCAATTATCCTGGTTTCCTTTTGGAAAAAAAGAAATGTGGCTTCTAAGTGGGATTTCTCCCCCCACAAAATTTTTAACAGGGGGGAGAAGTCATTTTTTTTAATTTTTTTTTGGTCATGCTGCCCTTTTAAATTTCAAGGGAATACTACAGGGGCCTATTCTAAAAAAAAAATTTGTTCTAACAGACATTTGTTTCTTTACACTTTGTCAAAAGTGGCTCACGGACATGTTTTGAATTTTTGGGGCATTTTGCTGTGACATGGCAGCTATACTTACAGTCCTATTATAAAAATTTAATTGTTTCTAACAGACATTGTTCATCACAATGTCAAAAGGTGGCTCATGGTCATGTTTTTGAATTTTTTGGGGGCATTTTGCTTGAAATGCAGCTAGACCATAATTACAGGACTATTGTAAAAAATGTTTTTTTAACAGAGAATTATGTTCTTCACAATTGTCAAAAGTGGCTCAAGGAGTGATGGTGCTCGTCAGAAACAGAGAAAAGTAGGACATCTGTTAATTGGACACATATTTGCAAAATGACTTGTTTATGCAAAGATCTATTAACATAGCTAGCAATACCTGTATTGAAACAACCCATTTAATAAAATTAAAAAAGAGAAACAAAGACAATGGTGATCCTCCTATTTAAACAATGTTTTTTCTATAATTAAACTACTAAAAAACATGCATGTACAAAATAGCTGGATTAAAAAATTCCTCTTGATTGTAGCAAGTGCGGTACAAAAGACTTGACCATACATGGTAGGTTTATTCAGAGGACAAGGAGTATTTGGAGCAAGGACAGAAGAACATAGAACAGAGACAATTTCCTCCCAGCATGTTGAGTAACAAATGAAGAAAAAGAATGCCGAAAGAAAAAGGCACCTGGTGAACAGGAGCGTTAACCACCATTATTTGTCCCAAGTGAAAGCTCAATTGGTCCGCCCTCATACGGAGGGGCAAAGCGCTACCCAGGTCTTGACTGTGTACTGAGGAAGCTAAGGTTCTTAACCTCACACTTCCGCTATATTCCCGCACTCTGCTTCACACGACTGTTTATCCGTCATAAGGCGTCATAATGCGTCATAGAGTGCAAATTTACCGAGTTGAATAAGATGACATAGGACGCCAGCCTGGCTCTCACGCACCCCCTGTACTCCGGTCCTGCAGGTAACCTGCGTGTTAATAGAATGAACTAGACTGCCGTAAGCCTGGCTCTCACCGCACCCACTGTAAAGTTAGGCCCATGGCAGCTGAACCTGCAGGTTAACAGATGCTGACTGCAGCACTGGCGCACTAACCGTTAGGTGCAATCAGGATAGCTTCAAATTTCTCTAAAAAAATTCAGATTTTGAAAAGGTGATTTCTGTGAGGTTAATAGTGTCAAAAAGGCTCCAGGGCTGGACACAATATGCACAATTTGCGAAGCTTTAAAATATTCTGGTGCTGGAGTCACTATGGGTCGCAATCATTTGATCTCCAGGATCTGTCCCTTATCACTAAGAAGGATTGGAGGAAAAATGAAACCATTGAATTGATTAGGTCTGAATCACACTAGAAGCCAGGATGGCAAAATGCCTTCTCAACTAAGAAGTTTTTTTTTGGGGATGATTAGGACAATTTATTACTTATGTGGTGTGCGGAACGACTTAACACATCTACACGTTAAAAAAAATACCTTTAAAAACTGCAAGATGGGTGTATGAGTGTATGTCGATATCACGACTTGAAAAAAAAGCAAAAATGATAATAATGTAAAACTATTAATAAATTTCCTAAAATAAAATTCTGTAAACAATTGTCAGTTACCAAAAAATATACTAAAAACATTCACTGTACAAAATAGCATTGTGAAACTTGTGATCAGTGGTCAAACAGGTTACAGGGGTCATTCTGCGGTACAACAGATATAGTCAATGTCCAGTGAAACTAAATGGTGGTTCAAAGACTCCTTTTCCCAGCACTGTTATAATCTGTTGGTCCAGACAGGATTAATGTCATTCTTCGGTCCCGGGACGGTATAGTCTATGTCCCAGTGTAAACTAAAATGTGGTTGAAAGGACTCCTTTTTCCGGCACTTTTTAAATGTGGGGGCTCATGTCAGTTTGGGGCTCCATCTGTGGCCCAGACAGGTATAGTCAATGTCCAGTAAAACTAAAATGGGTGTTTGAAAGACTCCTATTTTCCGCAACTTTTTAATCTGTGGGTCAGACAGGTTTTAGGAATGTCAATCACTGCGTACAGGACAGAATAGTCAATGGACACAGTTTCAACCTAAAATGGTGTTGAAAGACTCCTTTTTCCGGCACTTTTTAAACTGGGTGTCATGCACGTTTGGGCTCTATGCTGTGACCCAGGAGACAGAATAGCCAGAATGTCCAGTTCAACGAAAATGTTGTTTCAAATACTCCTTTTCCCGGCACTTTTTAATTATGGGTGACAGACAGGTTTAATGGTCATACTGCGGTCTCCAGGACAGGTATAGTCCCAATGTCCAGTACAACTAAAAAATGTGGTTCAAAGACTCCTTTTCCCACTACTTATTTAATCTGTGGGTCAGACAAGGTTGAATGGTCATACAGTGGTACAGAAACAGTAAAGTCAATGTCCAGACAAGCTAAAATAGGTGTTCTGAAAGACTCCTTTTACCAGCACTTTTTAACTGTGGGTCAGACAGGTTTAAAGGTCGATACTGCGGTACAGGCAGAAATAGTTAATGTCCCCAGTTCAACTAAAATGGGTAGGGTTGAAAACTCCCTTTATCGGCAACTTTTTTAAAATTCTTGGGGTCATTCAGGTTTGGGGGCTCATGCTGCGTTTCGCAGGACAAGGAATTCCAAATGTCCAGTACAAGTAAAATGAAGGTTCAAATCATACTGCCTTCTGGCACATTTTTTTTTAAAATTGGTGGTTGGGTCAATGCAGTTTAAGGGTTCAATGCTGTGGAGCAGAGACATGGATAGTGAATGGTCTGTGAGTTTATTTACTGTTGTCATTTATAACCTACAGTGTGAAGCCTAAATGTAGCCCTATCCATTTTGACTGTTTGTGGATGTTAATTCCAGCTTTCTCCATCCCTGTTTTGGTGTAAGAAATGAAGTTATTGTTCCCTCTCCCATAGACTTTAATGGTCCATTGGGCATAATCTATTATCGACTATATAATCGGATTCTTATTGATAATTGCCGGTATCGACTTATCGACCCGATGACGATAGTCAACGTAAGCGCTCGTGTCACTTTAAAGGTCCACCACAACATCAGGAACAACGCATAATTAGACCCTGATGTAAATTTGCCAAAAGCATTGAGCAACCAAACAAACTAACCAGCTTGTAGCGTTTAAATGGCGGTGGTATTTTACAGTACAACATGCAAAGAGAAAAACATGAAATTAACCTTCGATTAAGAATTATGCTACAGGTAAATAGTCCTTTTTTATGGCGAGTGAAAAAGATGGTTTCCTTTTAGTCACCAAACAGCAGAACAACATTAAATAACCCCTGGATGTAAATTGCGCAAAAGAATTAGAGCAACTCAAGAAACACCAGCTTTGTAGCTGTTAACAATGGCGTTATCTCACTACAACAGCAAGAGAAAAACTTGTAATTTAATCTTCGGTTATGAATTATGGGGGCCCCCCTACCGAAAAATTCTTTTTTGTTGGCGTGAAAAAAGACAGTTTACTTTAGTCACCGACAACAGCAGATACATCGCTTAATTAACCCCTGGAAGTAAATTGCGCAAAAGGAATTGACATCGAACCAAAAAATGAAGTTGTAATTTTGGATTGAAAAATACACTGTTTTCTTTAATGAATACAACATGGAACATGCTTTCCCTTGATATTCAATGTTGCTGTGAGCAATAGCATTACTAATGTATATGCAGCTTCATTGGAACACACACTGGACATTCCGGTTCCCAATACCCCACAAAATCAGAATTTGAACGTTAAGAGAATGCATCTCTGAGACAATCTGTGACACACCACCCCAAAAAAATGCTTGTATAAAATGAGTTCTTTAGTAAAGAATTATCATTAGCAGCCGTGGATCACCTTCCCTAATCCAGTACAGTGACACCAGCGGTATGAGCTCCCAGCGTGCGCGCGCGACTTGTAAAGTGTCGGTGACGTCACAGAAACCCCGCCGTCTCTGATTGGCTTCATCAACTGCACATTATGTAGGCTAGCCCTTCTTCCTCCCCAGAGTTTCTTTGCCCCATGTAACGCCATGATTTGCAGCCATTTTTATCTATCAAAAGGCACCTTTCGTTCACTAACAGCGAATTACCCCAAACTTCGACTTACCATTCGTTCAGAAACCGAAGTTTTCCTGAAATTCTAAAAAAAACGAATTCCACTTCGTTATGAATCAAATCGTCCCATCTCCTAACCTATACCTTTTTGACAATCTTTTGTGTAACTGATTAGGATATTTTACAAGAATATGTACGTATACTGTTATAAGCTTTAGCTCTGAGATATATTTTTTTCGTTATATTCCAAATGATATTAAATTTTGATGGACTAAGTAAATGGATATTATGGTAGTCAGTGAATTATTTTTTTTAAGTTGAAAAATGTTAAAGAACAGGTTCAGACTAGTCCGCAGAGGAATCCTGGGCATGGTGGACAAAGAGAGACTGAAAGCAAGAGTCAGTGTGCCATTATCATGTGTAGTGTGTGCAGTCATGTACAGCAGCTATAGGGGGGGCCCCAAGAATCAACTCCCCGGTATGGCTCAAGAATGAACTCCGATGGCGGACCTCCAGAATCAACTCCACTGGTGGTCCCTAATAATTAACTTCACTGGTGGACCTCAGGAACCAACTCCACTGGTGGGCGCTAATAATAAACTCCCCTGGTAAGCCCCAGGCGCTACAGTCCAACTTTGCTAAATAATCTTAAACTCTATACTCCCAGCATAATCATCTGTACTGTACACATCAAACCATATATCACTTATCATTGGTGTTTAAATAATTTTCTAAAATGTAATTCCAATGCTGCACATTTCCGTATAAAGTATTAAAATCCATTATGGGTATCTAACACTCTCTTGATTGCTATGCTATTTCAAGTTTGCAGCCATTGGCATGGAACTACAGAGCAACAAATCATATCAGAGGTTAATGAAAAAACAAAAGGGAAGCTAAATGCCTTTGGTTTAGAGCAAAGCCTTTGAATCAGCTATAAAAGAGAGAAAGGAAAATAAATGCCCTGACATTTCAGTTTATAGAAGAGACAATAGTGTAATCCCACACCTGGTTGCTGTAAAGCCATGGATAAATCAGCAATAGCAGAGTCTGGCCACTAATATACTGCTGGGTTTAGCAGGACCACCCCTGATCATTTCAAGTACTGCATTGATGTAAAAATGTGCAGCAAATATTCTTAAGATTTAAGGTGATTACTGCAGTTAGAAAGAGCAGTGGGTTTGGCATATGCTGGTAAAACATAACTTCATGAAACTAATCCATCGCACAATTCAGCTGTAATAAATGACCTTTCTATTTGAGCTCTCTGCAAAGGCAAAAGAGAATGTATATAAAGAATGAAGGCTCAGCACAGTAACTTGTTCTCAGTATTTGTAGCAAGATTTTGAGCTGTATTCTGCTAACAACTTGGCATCCACCTAAATGCTTTAGGATAGTTAATGCATCTTCCTAAATATATTTAAATACAATGTTTTGAATGGTATCTATACACAGTCAAGTCACATTATTATGACCAGCAACTAATGCCCAGTGTAACCACAGTGTCAGTGATAGAACTATCAACATAGGGGGCCCAGCCAGTACATCCTGGCTCAGAACAACTGGACTCTCTGTACCAAGCATTCAGGGGCACGGCCTGGGGATCGAGGGCAAATGCCCAAGGTCTTTGTGGTTCATTTAACTGTTTGTGCATCCTCTAGAAATGAAAACAGTTAAGACCCCAAGTGGAGCACAGCGGAGCACAGCATCACTGGTGCTTTTAATCGCTATTCACCTACCTGTCTACCTACAATATCTACCTACCTACCTATGACCTACCTACCTGGAGCCTTCCCACTTACCTACCTGGGGGCTACCAACCTACCTGCCTTGGGCCTACCAACTTACCTACCTTGGGCCTTCCTACATTCTTAGGGCTAACCAACTTATCTAACATGGTATATCTACCTAAATGGGCACCGCCTAACTCCCTGGGGCCTTGTCATCCTACCTGCAGCCTTTTCTAGCATGTACCTTGGGTCTAGCTTCCTGCCTAGCTGGGACCTTACCTACTGTGGGTTTATTTAGATACCGAGTCAGAGAGATTGGTTACCTATCAAATAGAATGGGTTTGGCTAGCTAATTTGGGGGGGCTACCTTTTAGTTAAGGCTTCCTATCTAAAAGGGGGGAGCTTCCATATTCAGTATTCATGCTGCCCTTTGCACTTTAGATATATGTCAGCCAAATGTTGATTATTGTTTTTGTATTTTACAGGTTTCCCTGCAGAACTACAGTATGTAAAAACCCGTGTTGGATTTTTTTCCTTTTAAATTTAAAATGGTAAAACGAGGGAGTTGTGGGAGATTTTTTTATTTAAATTAAGTGTTTTTGCTTTTCTGATTATTTTATTACAATTTTTGGTGATGCAAAATTTTAAAAAAACACAATTTTGACCGTTAGGAATTTTTTTTCTTCTACAGTGTTCACGGCACTTACTTTTTTGATGAATCTGTTTTTTAAAAACCGGAAAACCAATTTGTAACTTTTTAATTTTTTATTTGTAAAATGGAAAAAATGGGTATTTTCTTTTTAAAAAACTTCTTTTTTTTACATAAAAAAATTATTCCCCTTTAAAAGATTTTAAAACTTGCAATATTTAGTCGCTAGTCTATATAACAACAGTATTTAGTCCCGTGATTGGGTTTTTTTATTGGCAAAGTGAATAGGTGTGCTAACATGGAAAACTGATGGGCCATTTTGGGATCTGGCTCCCTGTCCCCCAAAGGGTCCCTTTGATATTTGCGGAAATGAATGCGATGGGGGAGGGGGCGCGAATGGTGGCCACAATGGACCATAGCAACATTTATATTGTTAACCGAGGCATCTACTGTAAATGTCTACAATCTTTTCTGCTAGAGCCAGCACCCATCAGCGAGTGAGACCACTCCATACACTCATATCACTCCATACACTTCCTCACTCCATACACTCAGTACACTGCCACGTAAATTTACCACACAGGGCCTAAAAGGATTAAGGACAAAATCTGGAAAAAGTATGAAAGGGGTTGTTTAATAAAGAAACTGATTTTTCATAGGGCATATTAGAATATATGACCTTTTTTTTCCCTGAAAGAGAGGGTTTCGCACAGCCAAAAAAACAGTGGGGAAAAGGTTTTAAAAAAGAGTATTTTGAGGGAGTAACGATCTGCGAGTGTGTTTTCCCGAATTAATATTTTTTTTTCTTTACCACAATTTATTGTATTTTTTATTTCCATCGCCAATTTGTAGCTTATATTTTATTTCTGCCCAAATACAGTTTTATTCCAAATTGCTTTTTGAAAACAGAACGGAACTGCGCCCTAATCCCCCACTGCCCTAACACTGGCAAGGGGCCCGGGGATTTAATGTAGATGAGCGCGCCTCCCGGCGCCAAAATAAAAAGGGGCAAATTTTTGCCGGAAAACTGGTGGAAAAGGTGCGCCCCGACGTGGCGAGCTTCATCAAGTCCCCCATAGTTTATATTGTAAACATTATTTTGGGTATAAATACATTTATAGTATTTAAAATAGTGTAGAGCTAGTTTTGAGTTTTTTATCGACAAAGTTTAAAACGGCAAGGTTTTTATGGTGATCGAAATTTCCAGATCAGCGATAATTAAAGGGAAAAAACTGAGCATATCATTAAAAGGGGGCTTTTTTGCGCTTTTTCCCCCTT